>ML282151.1:77308-149409 GCA_005239495.1 Nicotiana undulata | reverse complement strand
GAGAGTAAAAGCACGAAGGGTGATGCCGTGCCATTGTGTTACATTCTGGTACTTATACTTGTTACGTTGGCTATTGTGTTAGATTGCCTCCCTTATTTACTTCTATATGTCAGTTTAACTGCTTCATATCACTTGTTCCCCTTTTTCTGCTTCCGTATCCCTTACTTGTCTGCTTATCGCTTGCCTTGTATTATCCCTGTTACTTGCTGTAGAATAGGACATGTTATCGTTATTGTCAAGTCTAGCCTCGTCACTACTTCGGCCGAGGTTAGGCTCGACACTTACTCATTACATGGAGTCGGTTGTACTGATGCTACACTGCACTTCTTAATGTTGTGCAGACCCCGCATTCGGACCCAGTGGATCGCATTGAGGAAGTCACCTTCAGTCCACTCAGAGCTTCAAGGTATACCGCTGACGTTCGTGGGCCTTGGTGTCTCTCCTGCCTTTGGATTCTTTATTGTCTTATCTTTTTCCCAGTTTCAAGACAATGATGTATTTTCTTTCCAGACTATGTATTTAGCACTCTGTTTAGACAGTTCGTGAGTTTTGACACCCCGATTTTGGGATTATGCGATGCTGTTATCTTTACTATGTCATTACGTATTCACAGAGTATTGTTATATTTCCGCTGTTAAAGTTATAGATTATGTTGGTTATTTCAGTTCAAATTTGAAGGGTATCAATTTTACTACTGTTGAATTGATTTGAAAATATTAATGTGTAGTATACGTTGGCTTGTCTAGCGGGTTCAACGTTAGACGCAATCACGGTCTGAAAGGTGGGATTTCGGGTCGTGACAATCACGATTTGTTCTATGGAGAGTTCTCGTGCTAGTTCCAGACCTGCAATGACAATTTCATACTCTGTTTCATTGTTAGCAATATGGTAACATTTAATTGCTTGCCTTATCGTTTCACCTGAAGGTGATATTGAGACAATTCCCAAACCGGCTCCTTTAACATTAGAAGAATCGTCAGTAAATAAAGTCCATGTTCCTGGATTAGCTCTAGTAAAAATATGTAATTCCTTTTCTACTTCAGGAATTATATTTGTATTAAAATCTGTGACAAAATCTGCTAAAATCTGAGACTTTATTGTTGTCTAGGTTGATAAACAATATCATATTCGCTTAATTATATTGACCACTTGGCTAATCTCCCTACCAATTCTTGTTTTCTTAAGGGATATGAAGTTACGACAGAAATTGGATGATATTGAAAATATGGTCTCAATTTCCTAGCTGCCATGACCAAGGCTAAAGATGGTTTCTCCAGATGAGGGTATCTAACTTCAACATCTAATAAGGATTTACTTACACAATAAATGGGAGATTGCATACCTTTGTCTTCTCTTACTAAGACTGCACTTACAACTACTTCTGCAACAACAAGATAAACGTACAGTCTTGCTCCATCCCTTGGCTTAGATAGTAAGGGAGGATTTCATAGATAAGCCTTCAAATTTTTGAGGGCTTGTTGGCATTCTTGAGTCCATTCAAACTGACTCTGCTTCTTTAATACTGAAAAGAACTTAAAACTCTTCTTTGAGGATCTCGAAATGAATCTTCCTTAAGCTGCAATCCTACTTGTCAATCTTTGAACCTCTTTTTTATTTGTGAGTACAACATGTATTTCTCAATAGCTTTAATTTGAGCAGGATTCACTTCAATGTCTCTATTAGATACAAGAAAACCCAAAAACTTTCCTGATTCAATGCCGCCAACGACGCATTTTTCTGGATTTAGTTTCATGTTATACCTGCGGAGGATCTCGAATGTTGTTGAAAGATGTTGGAAATGGTCTTTGGCATGTCCTGACTTGACCAACATATCCTCGATGTACACTTCCATTGTCTTCCCCAGATGTTCTTGGAACATCTTGGTCACCATCCTTTGGTACGTGGCTCCAGCGTTTTTCAAGCCAAAGGGCATGAATTTGTAGCAATAAGTCCTTCTCTTCATCGATCACTTGATTTTTAAATGATCCCTGCTTCCTCTTCTTTTGTTTGACAGGTACGAATGATGGGTCTTCATTTATTTTATGAGTCATCACTTCCGGAGGTATACATGTCATATCTGAATGAGACCATGCAAAACAATATGCGTTAGATTTTAAATATTCAATTAACTTACCTCTTCTAACTGGGTTTAGCCTTGATCCGATATGAATTCTTTGTTCTGGACATTGATCGAATAATGAAACAGCTTCGAGCTCCTCAGTCGTTGTTTTTATGTTTTAAGTTTCATCCGGCTCTTGAATAACATCTGGCCTGGAGTCCACGTCTGTCTGTTTTGATGCAACCTCTTTGAAATTTGATTTACCGTATTTTTATCATTTGCACCCGCATCTGTTTGAGCTGCTCTCGTGTCTTTTAGTTCTGTTTCTGAATCTCTTTGACTTGAGTGTATCATTGAGTTGATATTCCTCGAATTTTTTTGATCTCCTCAAATCTGTTGAATACCTCATTTTGAAGAGAATTTGATAACCTGATGTAATATGGACGGTACAACGTCCATGTCATGAATCCATGGCCTTCCCATAATTACATTATAGGCCATATCCGTGTCAATGACTTGAAATTATGTTTCTTTGACCTCTTCTGCGTAAGTGTTTAATTCAATCTCTCCTTTTGTAATGACAGTAGAGTTATCAAATTTGGATAGGGAACGTGCTGTGGGTATTGCACGATCTCCCATCAGTATCTCTTCCACGACTCTTAATAGAATAATATTCACTGAGCTACCTGGATCAATCAGGGCTCGTTTTACATTAGTGTCATGTATAAGTAAAACCAGTGCGTCGTTGTGAGGAACCAATAATCCATCAGCATCTGCGTCATCAAATGTTATGCTATCATTTTCCAAAGTTTCACGAGTTTGCTTTCCGTGAGTTATTGTAAACTTTGTTGTCTTCCTTGATGCAACATAGGTTACGCCATTAACCTCTTCTCCGCCATTTATCACATTTACTGTTTTCTTTGGAGATGGTGGTTTTGGGGGCTCCTGTATGTTCTTCATATATGCATGCTTGCCTTTTTCGCTAAACAACTCTGTTAGATAGCTCTGTTTCAATAAATGTTCTATCTCACCTTGTAATAATCTGCAGTCTGATGTTCTATGCCCATGATCATTGTGGAATTCACACAGAAGTCTGGGTTTTTTCTGTTTGGATTTGATCTAATCTCTTTAGGCCATCGAACTTTATCTCCCATGCTTCTCAGAACAACAACTAGCTCAGAAGTACTCACATTGAAATTATAGTCTTCAATTCTTGCATTTGTGTTATTATCTCTGTTACGTTCATCTTGATCCTTTCTGAATCTTGACGATGATAAACTTGAATCTCTATTTGATGGTATGTGATCAGCCCATAAGTTTTCGAATTTGGAATGAGCTTCCCGTCCCAAAGATCCCATGTAGGGATCGTACCTATTTTTACCGGTCCTCTTCTCTGATTCTGATCGCCTTGAACTCATATTTCTTCTACCCTTGACTGAGCTACGGTATCCTCTTCGATTCATAATTTGGTCTTGTACCTGTTATAAACATCATTCCATGTCATGGCTGGGAATTCTCGCAGGCTGTCTATGAGTCTCCTTGTGGCTTATAAGCTTTTATCGTTCAAATTGCTTTCAAATGCCATGGCTGCCCAGTTGTTAGGTACTCTAGGTAATAACATCCTTTCTCGTTGGAATCTGTCTACAAATTCTCGAAGTAACTCTGTATCTCCCTGGTTTACCTTGAATATGTCTTACATTCTCTTTTATACTTTTTGTGCACCCGAATGCGCTTTTATGAACAAATCTGCAAGCTCAACAAAAGAGTCAATAGAGTTTTCAGGTAAGAGAGAATACCACGTTAGCGCTCCTTTGGTAAGAGTCTCCCCAAAAGTTTTGACCAGCACGAATTCGATCTCTTGCTTGGTTAAGTCGTTGCCTTTTACTCCCGTGGTGAATGCAGTGACGTGGTCGCGTGGATCGGTTGTCCCATCATATTTTGGTATATCAGACATTTTGAATTTTTTAGGAATCGATAATGGTGCAGCACTTGGCTTCCATGGCTGTTGGGAATATTTATCAATATCAATCCCTTTGATGACAGGTGGTACGCTAGGTATTTGCTCAATACGATCATTTTGTTCCTTCACCTGTTTCTGCAAGGTTAGTATTAAAGATTGTAAATCAAAATTACTAGTCGTACCTGGTCTCCCTTCGCGTGATTCGTTAGGAGTTCCTCTACTTCCAGAATTAGCCAGTCATGGGTGTGGATTTTCCACAGTTGCGGTATTATTTAGAGAAGGTGTTGGCGATACAGTTGGTATCCCCCTCACGAAATCTTGGAGAGCTTCATTCATATATTCAACAATTAGTTGCTTCACAGCATCTTGCTCTCCTACTTGCTCATTCCCAAGTTGGTCATTGTTTTGAGTAGTGGATATTTTTGGGGTTTGTTCCCTCGAACCATGTGGGGTTCCTTGAGGCGATAGAACTGGAGTTCCTATTTCCTGTTGGTTGTTGTCATTGATGTTTGACATGACCGCATAATGGCCGCAGAGTAGGGCAGGTGACTGCCCAATTTGAGGGAAATTATGCGGTCCACAATGCGACCACATAACTGTTATGCGGTGCATTATGCGATCGTATAACAGTTATGCGGGCCGCATAGTGACCGCATAACCGGACAACTGGTTCGCCCAGTTGAAGCCGCTTTTGCGGTAGGTTTGCGGGCTGCATTTCCGTTCTGTGATCGCATATGTGACCGCATTTTTGAGTAGGGCACCCTATTTTCTAACTTTTAAACCCGACCCCAGATCAATATAGGACACTTCCCCACCTATTTTAAACCATTTTCTGACTTTATAGAGTGAGGGAGAGAGGTCCTAGTGTGAGAGAAGTTTCCCTTATCATCATTTGTTCGAATAGTCAGGTAATAGCCTATGAAGTTGTTTTCTTCGGATATTAGCAGTGCTTACCGGATTGTGTGAAGCCACCCTTTCCCTAGCCATCCGTTCTTTTATGATACTTTGATTAGTGTTGTTTTATGTTCTATTATGTTGGCTGATTGTATGAAGTTCGTTGAAATGTGTTTCGGGGGCTCTCTGACAGGTGGATAGGCCTAATTACAAAGGAAACTCTGGCAAAATTTTCAGAAAAACTGGGAGTTAGTTAACTTTGGGGGTTGTCATATAGTATATTCGAACCTAAGTGAATCCTCGATCCTCATTAGAGGACGAATGATCATAAGCGGGGGAGGATGTAAAGACCTGTGAAATCCTTAACCAAAATGATGCCCAGTTAGATGCCTATGTTGTTATATATGTAGATAAACTCGCCGTGGTTCAGACCTATAGAATTGAAAAGTACCTTGCGAACTTAGAGGAAAAATTTCGCAAAATGATGCAGATCTGCGGCCCACTATGCGATCGCAAACCTACTTTGCGGACCGCATAATGGCCGCAGAGTAGGGCAGGTGACTGCCCAATTTGAGGGCAATTATGCGGTCCAAAATGCGACCGCATAACTGTTATGCGGTGCATTATGTAATCGCATAACAATTATGCGGGCCGCATAGTGACCGCATAACCGGACAGTTGGTTCACCCAGTTGAAGTCATTTTTACGGTAGGTTTGCGGGTCGCATTTCCCTGCGGTTGCATATGCGACCACATTTTTGAGTCGGGGCACCCTATTTTCTAACTTTTAAACCCGACCTCAGATCAATATAGGACACTTCCCCACCTATTTTAAACCATTTTCTGACTTTATAGAGTGAGGGAGAGAGATCCTAGTGTGTGAGAAGTTTCCCTTATCATCAAGATTCATCCGAAATCATCACCAAGGGCTTGGGAATAATCACATAGGGTTCAAATTTCACTCACTCAAAGAGATAAGTTTCTTCTACACCAACTCTAAATTCCATTAATGTAGTTAAAATGGGCTATGGGTGATTAGTTCTTTGGGAATAAGGACAGGGACTTTGCATGCATGGGATTCAAGATTATGTGTGGGTAAATAAAGGCAAAAAAATAAAAAGAAATGGGGGATGGGACCTTAGAAAGTTCGTAATGGAAGTATAATGCTAAATTAAACTAGGTCTATGATCAAATTCCTAATTTTGGGTTCAATTGTGCTACATTGTGAAATAGATTGAAGGTGCTAGGGGTTCCGACATTTGTGGTAGAAATTAAGGAAAGACCCAATTAAGGTATGTATGGCTAACTCTAATCTTCATAGGATGAACCTATTGATGCTCAAATACCGGGTATGAGTCCCTTGTTTGATTCTCTGAGTAACTGGTGGTTTCAATGTGTTAAGTTGGGGAAACTCCTGTTTCCATATTGTTCTAAGTTGCTACCATGTCACTATGCTACTTGAAAATGTAAATTATGATTATCGTGCTCTTTTATTTATTTTATGTACGAATCCTTATATGTTGGTTCTAGTTGATATGAAGGATGATTATATGAAACGGTTAAAGAGAGGAATGTAACACAAACGGTTGGATATGTCCAAGTGCTAAGAACTGTATAATAAATGATGGAAAAGGGATGTGAACCGAATAATTAAATTGATATGGTTATGTCCCAAAGTGAGATGGCTTAGACGATCAGGACGAGATCGGATTCCATGATGTACACATGGTGGTATTTGCACCGAAAATATTATATTGGTAATGTCTCACTGTTTCAAGTGAGATGGCTTAGACGATCGGGCCGAGATCGGACTCCGTGTGAAAACGACACAGTGGTATTATAAACTATGATGCTGATGATGTCTCACTTGGGATGGCTTAGCCGGTCGGGCCGAGACTGGACTCCGTGTAACAGACACGGTGGTATTATGAAAATTGTGGCACTTGGTTTTAAAGGACTACTATTCAAAAGATGGAATAACAAAATAAGGAACCATGGTGACTCTTGTTTGTGTTCCTCCTATTTCTATGAAATGTTTTTTGATGCCTCTAATTGCATTACTACATGTTTGCTGTTTGTTCTATTTATAGTAGAGTTTGTTCATATATACTAGTACTATTCGATGGTACTAACGTCCCTTTTTCCAGGGGCGCTACATCTTCTTATGGATGTAGGTGGCTCTGTAGTTGGTAGTGCTGATCGTCGGTAGTGGTGCCTTCTCCTTCTCCTTACAGCAGTTCCGGTGAGCCCCACTTCCTCTCGGGGTCGTGTATAAAATGTGTTGCTCTCCTTTTGTATATGTTGTTATATTTTGAGGTATTGTCGGGGCCTTGTCGCCGGCGGAACCATGTTCATATTCTTTATCTTAGAGGCTCCGTAGACACTCATGTGGGTCATGTATGTTGTTGGGTAGTTGTTGGGTTAACATGTAACTGTAATCCCATCCCATAAAGATTGTAATTAGCATGTATGTTTTGGAAGACCTAATTTTTGGATATCGGTGTATAAGAAAGAATGGATTAATATTATGAACATACGCTTTTGATTTATTTCCTGCTAACTCAGTGAACGATTTTATAACATAATCCCTAGGCGTAAATGAGACGGGTAGGAAAGGCTAAACATGTTTGCTTGACCGGGTTCACTCGGTTAAGCGCCGGTCGCGTCCCCCAGGGTTGGGTCGTGACAAACTTGGTATCAGAGCCTAAGGTTTAAAGTGTCCTAGGATGTCTCGGAGCTGTTTCTAGTAGAGCCCTTCTAATCGGTGTGTTGTCGACCACATCTATAATTAGGGGGCTGCTTGGACATTTAGGAATAATACCCTTCATTGTTATTCTATATCGTGTGATGGAGTGAAAAGTGAGGTTGTTTCTCTCTAACTCGTGCATTGTTTTAACTTTCAGTAAATGGCACCCAGGAAGAAAGCGCGACTCGGCCAAGAGGCCAATGCCACCCCATGAGTGGCCATTGATTCCCAATTTGATGATACGGGTGAGAATAATTCCCCAACTACGAATCTACCTGATTCTTCCATTCCAGACCGGACCATCCCAAGTCCTACTCTTGAGGAGGGTGCCACAATCCCTCCAACTGGTATTCCTGATCCTCCTCCAGCCCCAGCTTTCGGTCCCGGTATTTCTGATGGAGATCTTAGGGGAACTATTCAGATACTGACGCAGTTGGTGGCTTCTCAGGCCCAGAGGTCAAACATTGCCCCCACTTCCTCTAGCGGGCAAGGGGATTCTTCTGGTTCCAGGGTTAATAGGTTCTTTCAGTTAGCCCCTCCAGAGTTCACATGTACCGACCCCGAGGCTGATCCTCAGGATTTTATCGATGAGATGCACAAGACCCTCCGAGTTATGCATGCTACTGAAACAGAGGGAGTAGAGCTGGCCTCCTATCGTCTGATAGGAGCGGCATATTCCTGGTTTGAGACGTGGGAGGATTCCCGTGAGGAGGGGAGCCCTCCGGCGAGGTGGAGTGATTTCGCAGATGCCTTCATAGACCATTTCTTGCTCGCCGAAACTAGGGCAGCCCGTGCTTAAGAGTTTGAGACCCTCAAATAAGGTAGTAAAAGTGTGTGGGAGTCTCATATGGAGTTTGTGCGCCTGTCCAGGTATGCTGTTCATATAATGCCAACTATGGAGGCTAGGGTTCGTCGATTTGTGCAAGGCCTTGGTCCCTTGGTTATAAAAAAGCTGCCATAGCTGCACTACATTCTGACATGAACAATGGGAATATTGTGGGGTTCGCCTAGGCTACAGAGGCTCGAAAGTTGAAGCTAAAGATGGATCGAGAAGGTGGTAGTAGGGCCTAGTCAGCGGGCAACCTTGGGGGTTCATTCGAAGGTGGGAGACCAGTGTCTCGGGAAGGATCATCAGGGCCATCCCAGTCTTATGTTCAGTCTTCAGCTAGTGCCCCACCATCAAGGCACAGTCATCAGTAGGGAAGTCTCTTTGGGCCTAGTCCAGGCAGTAGGAGGTTCCACCAGCAGGGTCGATCAAGAGGGAGATTCCAGCAGTAGCGGAGGGCCCCATGCCCTAAGTCTGGGAGGTTACATCCGGGGCTCTGTTACATGGACATGCCAGTATGTTATGGATATGGGATGAGAGGCCATATTCAAAGAGAGTGTCGTTCATCCAGCCAGGGCGCAGGCAGGGGCACTGCCCAGCCATCCAGTTCGTCAGCTGCTACATCTTCAGCACACCCTCCAGCCCGAGGCTCTCCAGCACCAGCAGGGCGGGGTGCAACTAGGGGTGGTGCACGGGGTCCGAGAGGACCTAGCCGGTTCTATGCCCTGAGTGGTCGACAGATTGCAGAGGCTTCTCCAGATGTTATCACAAGTATTTTAACTGTTCAATCCGATGATGTGTATGCCCTTATTGATCCTGGATCTTCTTTATCCTGTGTCACTTCTTATGTTGCTTCAAGCTTTGGGATAAAACCGAAACTACTTCATGAGCCGTTCTCAGTATCTACTCCGGTTGGTGAATCTATTACGGCCGCGCGGGTCTATGGGGATTGTGTTGTCACGGTGCGTGGTCGAGATACCATGGCCGATCTTATTGAGCTGGGAATGATTGATTTTAATGTAATAATGGGAATGGATTGGTTTTATTCATGCTTTGCCAAACTCGAGTCGAACTAGAATTTTGAGGCTTGAGTTTCCTAACGAGCCAGCTGTTGAGTGGGAAGGGAATAATGTTATGCCGAGAGGTAGGTTTATTTCCTACCTTAAGGCCTCGAAGATGATAAAAAAAGGGTGTATCTATCATTTGGTCCGAGTTGCGGACACCACCTCTGAAGTGCCTGCTCTCGAGTCCGTGCCCATTGTGAATGAGTTCCTTGATGTTTTTCTGGAAGAGCTCCCCGGGATCCCTCCAGACAGGGTAATTGATTTCGGGATTGATGTATTGCCGGGCACGCAACCGATATTTATTCCACCCTACAGGATGGCACCGGTGGAATTGAAGGAGCTAAAGGAGCAACTGAAGGATTTGCTAGAAAAGGGTTTCATCCGACCTAGTGTGTCGCCGTGGGACACACCAGTTCTCTTGTTAGAAAGAAGGATGGATCGCTCCGGATGTGTATTGACTACCGACAACTCAACAAAGTCACAATAAAAAAAAGTACCCATTGCCTCGAATAGATGATTTGTTCGATCAATTGCAAGGTGCTAGGTTCTTCTCAAAAATTGATTTGCGGTCCGGGTATTATCAATTAAAGATAAGGGAGCAGGATATTCCTAAAACATCTTTCAGAACTCGATATGGGCACTTTGAGTTTTTGGTGATGTCCTTTGGGCTAACCAACGCTCCAACTACTTTCATAGACCTTATGAATCGGGTCTTCAAGCCATTTCTTGACTCCTTTGTGATAGTATTCATTGACGATATTCTTGTATATTCACGAAGTCGAGAAGATCATGCCAATCACCTTAGGGCAGTCTTGCAGACTCTTCACCAGCACTAGTTGTACGCAAAGTTCTCGAAATGTGAATTTTGGCTTGAATCTGTTACCTTTTTGGGCCATGTTGTCTCCAGGAAAGGGATTAAGGTTGATCCCCATAAGATCGAAACAGTGAAGGATTGGCCTAGACCTACAACCCCGACAGAAATTTGTAGTTTCCTGGGTTTAGCCGGGTATTATAAGAGGTTTGTGGAAGGATTCTCTACTCTCGCCTCCCCATTGACCAAAATGACGCAGAAAGCGGTCAAGTTCCAGTGGTTCGATGCTTGTGAAAGGAGTTTCCAGGAATTGAAATCAAGATTGAATTCGGCGCCGGTGTTGACCTTGATAGAGGGTACAAAGGGGTTTGTGGTGTATTGTGATGCTTCAAGGGTTGGTCTTGGGTGTGTGTTAATGCAATGTGGTAAGGATATAGCATATGCTTCAAGGCAGCTTAAGAATCACGAAAAGAATTATCCGACTCATGATTTGGAGATTGCAGCAGTTGTTTTTGCATTAAAGATCTGGCGGCATTATCTGTATGGGGTCCACGTAGACGTGTTCACAGACCACAAGATCCTTCAATATATATTCAAACAGAAGGAATTAAACTTGAGGCAAAGAGGATGGCTGGAGTTGCTCAAAGATTATGACATGAATATCTTATATCATCCAGGGAAAGTTAATGTGGTGGCGGATTCTCTTAATCGAACATCTATGGGTAGCTTGGCTCACTTGGAAGCAGGTCAAAGACCCTTGGCTCGAGAAGTTCACCAGCTGTCCAGTCTGGGAGTTTGTCTTACAGCCTCTGACGAAGGGGATGTTATAGTACGTAGCAGAGCAGAATCATCGCTTGTGGCAGAAGTCAAGGAAAAGAAATACAATGACCCAATGTTGATATAACTAAAGGAAGCGATTCATAAACATAGGACCACAACATTTTCTCTCAGCGGGGATGACGGTATCTTGCGGTGCCAAGGGCGGTTGTGTGTCCCAGATGTGGATGACCTTCAGAGTGGATCCTGGCAGAGGCTCATAATTCTAGATATTTGGTACACCCCGGTTCTACAAAAATGTATCACGACCTCAAGGAAGTTTATTGGTGGAATAACATGAAGAGGGGTGTGGCGGACTTTATGGAGAAGTGTTCGAACTGTCAGCAAGTAAAGGCCGAACATCAAAGGCCCGGTGGGTTGGCGCAACTTATAGAAATACTGATATGGAAATGGGAGATGATCAATATGGATTTTGTGGTAGGATTACCCCGTACTCCGTGCAAGTTTGACTCAATTTGGGTAATAGTGGATCAACTCACGAAGTCATCGCATTTATTGCCAGTTAAGTCCACTGACGCTGCGGAACAATATGCTCAGTTGTATATCAAGGAAATAGTCAGGCTCCATGGCACTCCAGTTTCCATTACCTCGGATCGAGGGGCCCAATTCACAGCTAATTTCTAGAAGAAATTTCAGCAAGGTTTGGGGATGCAGGTAAATCTCAGCACAACTTTCCACCCGCAGACTGACAGACAAGAAGAGCGGACCATCCAAACGCTCGACGACATGTTGCGTGCTTGATTTTAAAGGTAGTTGGGATGATCATTTTCCACTTATAGAATTTTCTTATAACAATAGCTTCCATGCCAGTATTTAGATGGCTCCATTTGAGGCCTTGTATGGTAGAAGATGTAGGTCGCCGGTTGGGTGGTTCGAGGTTGGAGAGGCTAAACTATTAGGACCAGATCTCGTGCATCAAGCTATGGAGAAGGTTAGAATCATAAAGGAGCGGTTGAAAACTGCTCACAGCCGACAAAAATCCTATTCGGACGTTCGTCGCAGGGATTTGGAGTTCCAAAAAAATGATTGGGTGTTCTTGAAGGTATCTCCATGAAGGGGGTCATGCGGTTTGGAAAGAAAGGGAAATTGAGTCCAAGGTATGTCGGTCCATATAGAATCACTCAAAGGATATGACAGGTAGCGTATACGCTGGAGCTGCCCCCTGAAATGTCATTGGTGCACCCGGTGTTTTATGTGTCCATGTTGAAGAAAGTGGTTGGAGACCCGTCTGCCATCGTCCCGGTTGAGACCGTTGAGGTTAACGAAGGATTGTCATATGAAGAAGTTCACGTTTCTATTCTTGATAGACAGGTCCGTAAGTTAAAAAATAAGGAAATCGCATCGATAAAAGTATTATGGCGAAACCAGCAAGTCGAAGAGGCTACTTGGGAAGCCGAGAATGAAATGGAAAAGAAGTACCCTCATTTGTTCGAATAGTCAGGTAATAGCCTATGAAGTTGTTTTCTTCAGATATTAGCACTGCTTACCGAATAGTGTGAAGCCACACTTTCCCTAGCCATCCGTTCTTTTGTGATACTTTGATTAGTGTTGTTTTATGTTCTATTGTGTTGACTGATTGTATGAAGTTCGTTGAAATGTGTTTCGGGGGCTCTCTGACAGGTGGATAGGCCTAATTACAAAGGAAACTCTGGCCATATTTTCTAGAAAAATTGGGAGTTAGTTAACTTTGGGGGTTGGCATATAGTATATTCGAACCTAAGTGAATCCTCGATCCTCACTAGAGGACGAATGATCATAAGTGGGGAGGATGTAAAGACCCGTGAAATCTTTAACCAAAATTATGCCCATTTAAATCCCTATGTTGCTATAGATGTAGATAAGCTCGCCGCGGTTCGGACCTATAGGATTGAAAAGTACCCTGCGGACTTCGAGGAAATTCTTTGCAAAAAGATGCAGATCTGCGGCCCACTATGCGATCGCAAACCTGCTTTGCGGACCGCATAATGACCGCAAAGTAGGGAAGGTGACTGCCTAATTTGAGTGCAATTATGCGGTCCAAAATGCGACCGCATAACTGTTATGCAGTGCATTATGTGATCGCATAACAATTATGCGGGCCGCATAGTGACCGCATAGTGACCGCATAACCGGACAATTGGTTCACCCAGTTGAAGCCGTTTTTGCGGCAGGTTTGCGGGTCGCATTTCCCTGCGGTTGCATATGCGACCGCATTTTTGAGTCGGGGCACCCTATTTTCTAACTTTTAAACCCGACCCCAGATCAATATAGGACACTTTCCCACCTATTTTAAACCATTTTCTGACTTTATAGAGTGAGGGAGAGAGGTCCTAGTGTGAGAGAAGTTTCCCTTATCATCAAGATTCATCCACAATCATCACCAAGGGCTTGGGAATACTCACATAGGGTTCAAATTTCACTCACTCAAAGAGGTAAGTTTCTTCTACACCAACTCTAAATTCCATTAATGTAGTTAAAATGGGCCATGGGTGAATAGTTCTTGGGGAATAAGGATAGGGACTTTGCATGCATGGGATTCTAGATTATGTGTGGGTAAATAAAGGAAAATAAATAAAAGGAAATGGGGGATGGGACCTTAGCAAGTTCGTAATGGAAGTATAATGCTAAATTAAACTAGGTCTATGATCAAATTCCTAATTTTGGGTTCAATTGTGCTACATGTGAAATAGATTGAAGGTGCTAGGGGTTCCGACATTTGTGGTAGAAATTAAGGAAAGATTTAAGGTATGTATGGCTAACTCTAATCTTCATAGGATGAACCTATTGATGCTCAAATACCGGGTATGAGTCCCTTGTTTGATTCTCTGAATAACTGATGGTTTCAATGTGTTAAGTTGGGGAAACTCCTGTTTCCATATTGTTCTAAGTTGCTACCATGTCACTATACTACTTGAAAATGTAAATTATGATTATCGTGCTCTTTTATTTATTATATGTACGTATTCTTATATGTTGGTTCTAGTTGATATGAAGGATGATTATATGAAACGGTTAAAGAGAGGAATGTAACACAAATGGTTGGATATGTCCAAGTGCCAAGAACTGTATAATAAATGATGGAAAAGGGATGTGAACCGAATAATTAAATTGATATGGTTATGTCCCAAAGTGAGATGGCTTAGACGATCAGGACGAGATCAGACTCCATGCTGTACACATGGTGGTATTTGCACCGAAAATATTATATTGGTAATGTCTCACTGTTTCAAGTGAGATGGCTTAGCCGATCGGGCCGAGATCGGACTCCGTGTGAAAACGACACGGTGGTATTATAAACTATGATGCTAATGATGTCTCACTTGGGATGGCTTAGCCGGTCAAGTAGTCATTATCTATGTAAATTGAAAATTATTCACCTCCAAAACGCGTGGTTGGAGGAAAATTAATATCTAGCATGAATTTTGTGGGCTATACAAACCTTCTGATAATATGCTAGAATTACATGTAACTGGATATGTTTTACCCTACTTTGGTGTGTTTTTAGGTGTTTTGAATGTTGAAAGATGACCAGTTGAGCTTAATTGTTGAAGTTTGTTATGTAAGAAGCCAAGAGTGAAGATAATGAAGCTAAAAGAAAATTATTGAAGAAAAGGAAAATTGGACCAGACAGTGAAGTAACTTCGAAAAGCACAGAAAATCTAGAAAACACAACCAGGCCCTGTGTGAAGCACAACTATAGCACAAGGGAAAATTTGCATGCGTTTTATCTTGAGGGGAAACTTAGTCAATTGGCTTAGGGACATGATATATCCAACCCTTATTTCAGCCACTCGCTTTACCTGAGAAGGCAAGAAACACCATTATTGAATCAAAGTTGAGCACAAAAGATCCTCGAGTTCATTCAAGAAAATGAATTGAAGAGTTTCTCCCTACTTTTCTATCATTTATTCTATGAATATTGGTTTGACGATGGCTTAGGTATTTTTGGGTGGTGTTATGAGTAGCTAAACCCATCATCTAGGGTTGATGAAACCAATTGTTGGATGAATTCTTGGTTGCGTATTGATATAATTGAGCCATTTTTACTCTCTAATTGTTCAACTACATACTTCTTGTGGTTAATTGAAGTGCCCTTGATTAATCGTGTCTAGTTATCCTGTGTTGCTTGAGAGAGAATACTTTATTAGATTGTTGTTGAACAACGCCACTTCCGAGTAAGTTAAGAGATTAATTACTTGGATTTAAAAGCGAGATTAGAGATAAAAGCTTTTGTGTGATCTTTATGAGTGCTAGGAATTGTCAGCTAGAGTAATTCGAGAGAATACTTCTAGTAAATTATCGTAGTTGATCGAGAGATAATTGCGATAAAGAAGGACTCATCATCTTTAGAGAGTGGTGCGGCGAGATTATAGCTAGCATGTTTGGAATTATTCTGGAAATTGGGGAAATCATAAACCCTAGACCTATTTATCCTTGATTCAGTCTCATTCTTGCTAGTTGATAGTTTTTATTGTCTTCTTTCTTAGTTAAGTAATTTTTGTTAATTCATAAATCAAGTCATAAACTTTGAAAGTTGTCTGAGCTTATCGTTAGTGATACTAGAAAGTTGTAAAAAATATGTTGGTTCTCTGTGGGATTCGACTCCGGACTCTTAAACCAGATTATATTTGCAGCGACTGCTTAGTCCTTTTTATATGGCATAATTAGGTGTGATCAAATTTTGGCGCCGTTGCCGGGAACTAATAAGGTTATTTGTTACAACTTAAAAGAATTGCTATGATTTTTAGTTTAGATCAATCTTCTGTGGTGCTAAAAACATTTCAATTGAAATTCTCACACTTGAACTCTTCTGTGCCTCAGGTGCATGCGTGAAATCTCCTTGAGAACTAGTGAACTCTTTGAAGGACTCTTAGATCTCGGGGAAGCATTCAGGACATTGAATCGGGATAATAAGAAGGGTAACCAACTACAAAAAATGAACAAATCAAAATTGAAATGGGTGACGTTGATAACGTCAACGATAATAATAGAAATAATCAAGTTGATCCAAACATCGGAGTAGTAGAACCCCTGGTGCCGGAGGCTGCTATATATGATTGGGTGCAGCCAACTGCTGATAATCTGACAACTAAAATTGCAGTCCCTCCAATACAAGCGGAGACTTTTCAAATTACAAACAACATGTTGCACTTGCTACAGAACAAAGGGCTGTTCTTCGGATCTTACATCGAAGGCCCACAACAACATCTGAAGAATTTCCTATCAATTTGTGTCACTCAAAGACATCCGAATGTGACACCCGAAGCAATCAGATTTTTACTGTTTCCATTCTCAGTGACCGGGGAGGCTTAAACTTGGCTGAATTCGCTCCCAATAAACTCCATTGTTATATGGGAAACTAGTCAAGCAATTCTTAAACAAGTTTTATCTACCCAATAAGATTGCAAGGCAAATTGATGAGATATTGCAGTTCAGGAAGAAACCAGCTGAAACTTTGCAAGAAACCTGGGAGAGGTTTAAGGTTATGTTGGTGAAGTGTCCACACCATGGCATCCCAGATCAGATGCTAGGACAAAGATTCTATATGGGTTTGGCTGACAGTCTAAAGGTATTATATGCTTCATGCGGAGGTGCATTCTTGAGCAAATCATTCACAGAGTGTAAGATTCGTCTCGACGCGATGGTTCAAAATTCAGGCTGGATGACGAGGGATACAACACCGACTCCAAAAGTGCATTCTGTTGCTCTTGACCCAAACAATACAAATGCAGAAAACATAGCCACTCTAATGACTCAGATGAGTGTGCTGACATAGAAGATTAATGATATGGGCACAAAACAGGTTCATTTTTGACACAACAAATGGAAGAAGATTCACTCCCTGCATCAATCAGTCGTATGTTTGCTCGTGGAGTAGAGAAAATGATAACCAGGGCTTTAGAGAAGACATGAATTACGTAAAAATTTTGGGGTTCAGAGGCAAGGTGGACAGCAATGGGGACCTCAAAATCAGCTGTACAAACCAACCTAGTAGCCGTACAATACCAATCTTGTGGGAGCACGACCACAAGGCCAAGTTATGCCCTATCAAAGGCAACCGAGTTACAATTAACAACACCAACAACAATTGGCATACCAACAACCTCATCAACAACAAGTGACCAGACAGAAAGACAATAATATGATAGAAATCAAGGGCTTGCTACAACAAATCATTGGGACTAATGGAAAGATGCAAGCAAAGTTAGCTGCACATGACTAGGCCATTTAAGGCATTGAAACTTAGTTAGGCCAGTTGTCCATGGCTTTGAACAATCTCCCACAAGGAACATTGCCTGCAGACACACATATGAATCCAAAAGAGCATAACCAGAACCAGGTAATGGCAGCGAGTCTCAGGAATGTAAGAGATTTGGACAGAGAGGAAGGATTTTCTCAATCTAATAGTGAGACAATGACACCTACTCCAGTGCCATTTGAGATCGATGAGTCAACGGAGCTCACAAAGGTTGTAATTGAACAATCACAAGTTGACAAGGGCAATGAGAAATATATTGAACAGTTCCCAGAATAGGTAGTAGAGAAGAATTTTAATCAGGAAAAGACACAGAGCAGTGGGCAGAAGTGACCTCTAGCACCATTCCCTTAATGGTTGGCAAAGCAAAAGAAAGATGATCAATACAGGTTCTAAGCCCGTCAATTGAATATTCCTCTTATGGATGCTTTGAGGGAAATGCTAGGCTACGCTAAGATGATGAATGATGTTTTATATTTCAATACCACACAAGAGGTGGTGGGGGGGGGGGTGATTTGTGTGGTGTCCAATTTTTGAGTGTTGTCTCAATAGAAGAACTTGGTTCTTCTTGGTGTTCCAACTTCTACTGGTGCAGAATAATAAATGCAGTAAAGTAAAAACACAGAGATTTTTACGTGGAAAACACCCGGCTCAAAAGGTGAAAAAATCACGACCTACTACTCAGTAGGATTTCCCAAACTCTTCACTACAATTCTGAGCCAAACAACATTTACAAAATAAACTCTTTTGTAAACTTAGGACTAACTCTAATCCCTTTGTGGCAAACTATCCTCTAGCTAATTTCGACAACTTCAAGTTAACTCTAACTTGAACAGTGTGTACCTATTACAATTTGCTTCTAGATAAAGCTGAAAGATACAATATTAAATCACCTACTACAACCAACTAGACTCGAAAGACAAACAAATGAAACTGGTTCTTCTAGCTGGTCAGTAGCCTTTGTGTCGCACAAGGATTCTACTTGCAAAATAGCTCTGGGAATTTTGCTTTCAATTCTTGTTTCACTTCTGCCTTTGTGAGATCCAATCTTCAGTAAGAATGCTTCAACATTATATAGCTCTTGTAGTTGAGATGTTCTTGTTTAGTTCTAATGCAACTCTTCCTTGGTGGAAGAGTTTGTGTTTATCTCAACTTCCTCGATTATTTATGTCCTTGCTGAACTCGAACTCTAACCTCTTATCAATTTGCAACCTTTTCGCATTAGGAGACAACCTCTTAGTTCATGGATAATTCACAATCATATTTATCTCTTGTGCATAGACGGTTCTTGTGCCAATGGGTCTATTCAAGTATGTTTGACCTGATGGACCTGGTTCAACTGGGTAGACATTTGTCAATCTTCAAAACCATGCAATGACTTGGTTCAACAATGAAGGACTTGATGTCTCAAAAGTTTGACTTCCAGAACCTGTATATTGTGACTCTAACTCAAACTAGTAGTGCTGTAGTGACAAGGCCTATGGCTCAAAAGTTGTCTGATCCTGGTAGCTTCACTATCCCATGCACAATTGGAAGTTATACTTTGGCAAAAGTGATCGACACTCACCTACACTACTATAAAGTAGCAAGATAAGGGTCGGAGCAACTTTTACCTGAAGGATCGGGATCAAATCCACAGGGAGTTATGATTGTGGGAGTTGAGTTTCTAGGTAATCTAGTAGTGGTTCGTGCTCTTAATTTCACTTTTCGTACTTTTTTGATTTGACAATTATACTAATGGTAATTTGCTAATTAACTAACAAATATCGTTTTGGTTGTTTCCTTAATGGATAAAAGGCACTAGGGTTATGACTTTCTCCTAGGCAAATATTTAACGGGATCCAATACCTAAGGCAGAGATGTTAGCAAAGGGAACATGGCATAACCAATGAACAAAATTAGCCACTCTATACCTCTCGGTAGTTTGAGTGGATTTGCCCTAATTGCCTCTCGNTTTCGTCCCAATTCCTTGTTGGGCTAATTTTCTAGACTCAAGTTCTCTTTCTCAAGAAGAACCCAAGTCAAATAAACACCAATTAGTGTTTGCAACCACCAATTTTAACATGAAAAACACAAATCAGCCCAAATACCAAACACCCATAAATATCTAAGCCTTAGGACCCATTAAAAACCCACACTAGGGTTGAGCCACAACCCTAGCTAATGGGTTTAGCTACTCATAATGACTGAAGAATTCAGAGAAATAGATGAAGAAAAACCCATATAATTGAATTATAAACTAAAATTGAAAGATTCAATGTTGAAATACTTCTAACAGTACTCAAAAAGCTGAAGAAAAGTCGTTCACGAGCTCCCCACTATATCTCAGTACCAAGATTAACCTAAAAATAAGAAAAGAAACTATTTATACTTGGCCGAAGTTTCTGGACAAAAATACCCCTGCGGGGTCACCTCGGACCGCACAAAATGGACCGCAGCCGCGGTGAGGCTTTTGGCTTGGAAATCTTGACCTATGAACTTGGCCACCGCGGTCTGCATAAACTGGACCGCGGCCGCGGTGGCTTCAACGCAGACCACACAAAATGGACTGCGGTCCGCGATTGTCTTCCAGCCTTCAAGGTTTGGGGTCTCTGAATCTCTTGACCGCAGACCGCATAAACTGGACCGCGGTCCACGTTGATTTTGCCTTCAACACAGCTTCTCTGAATCCTTCCACCGCGGACCGCATAAACTGGACCGCGGTCCACGTTGATTTTGCCTTCAACACAGCTTCTCTGAATCCTTCCACCGCGGACCGCATAAACTGGACCGCGGTCCGCGTTGGATTTTAGCCTTGAAAAGCATTCTCAGTATCTCTTCAACGCGGACCACAAAGAATGGAACGCGGTCCGTGTTGGCTTTGGCCTTGAAAAGCACCCTCTGAATCTCTTCAGTGCGCACCGCGTAAAGTGGACCGCAGTCCGCACTGGTCAATTGAACTCCGCCTGTGCTTGGTCTTGGTACTTGTGCAGATTTCACTCCTTTTTGAGAGGGTCTTTGACTGTTTGTCATCCTTTTTGACTAAACCTTTCAACAAGCACAACAAGTAAGCCTTTGGGACTATTTTGCATACAATTTTATCCAAAACTTAAGTACGAAAGAGTTTAAAATAAGGTAGAATCCCTAGTTATCAACTCCCCCAAACTTAAGCTTTTGCTTGTCCTCAAGAAAACAAAATAAGCCCTACCCCTCTTTGAATAAGTCCAAGAAAATTCAGCTGCCCTAAGGTAACCTCTTCTAGCATCAATTGGGACTAACAATTGCCACTCAATGCAAATGAATCATTAACAACATTTGACCTTTAAAAACCATGGATTTTAGTGCGATACAAGAGCATCAAGAGTTGACTCGACTCATCAACAAAACTCTTACTACTACTTTGGTCATTGTGGGACCCAAACTCATACTCCTCAACTCTCCCTAAGAAAACCTCACTTTAAGATTGTAACACTCAGAACGAAGATAATGGGAGTTCACTCATCTCTCTTAAGGAAAAGACTCAAGTCCGGCTCGAAGTACCATAGGCTTGCCCCTTATGTGAGTCACCACTAATGTAAGCTTCATTCAACTCAAGATGATATAGGAATTTTGTGGATACATGATGAAGGCTTTTGGTTTTAAGGTAGGAAATATTTGGTCAAGGTAAGTTCTATCTTCCCTTAAGCACTTCACTTGTTTCACTTCTTGCGCACTTTCTCTTGACTCTTAAGTCATTAAGCTCTTTCTGAAAGGTTAGAGAGACACACTGTCACACCTTTTTGTTCATTCAATCATTTTTCTCCTTTCTAAGCATTCCACACCTTTAATTTCTTTCTTTTTCATTGATTCCCTTTTTATTTCTTTTGACTTGCTCATTCTTTTTGACTTTTTGCTTTTCTTTTCTTTCTTTTTCATTTCCTTTCCTTTTTATTCCTTTTGTACCTTCTTTTTCACTTTGTTGCATTTCTTGTCTCTCCCCCAAACTTACTTTTTTGCCTTGCGCTTAGGAAAGAAGGAGTGCCAAGAGAGGGTTAAAATTGGTAAAGGCTTGTATCATGTTTTTCTGAAAGAAAAAGGTCTAAGGCTCAAAAGGGTTGACTAGGGAAATTGTCATTGGTAGGCTATGGAAATGTTCAAGTCATCATTCGGATCAAGGAGAGACTATAATCACATCTCAAGTCAAACTACACTTAGGATTTCGCCCAGACAAACATTCAGGGCAAGTTCTAGACTAATGGCACGGGACTTGGACTTGCAATTCAAACTCTCACCACTCAAGCTATGGGATTGCTAAAGAAACAGAGTCGGGGGCCCACAATGACCTTAGCTATGATTTGAGCAACACAATGTTCCCGAAATACCACTTGATGATTATCGGTCAACACAAGAGTCTCAAGATCACAACTTTCACCATCCTAAACACAATGATTTTGTTTTTGACCATAGGATCAAAGGCAAATGTGTTAGGCCCAAGTGAAGCTTTGCTTGAGGCACCTTTACTCACTAGCTATTATTTATAAAAAGCAAAAAGAAAAACAGACTCAAACCTTTAAGAAAGTTTTCACACCATCCATCCTCGGGAAGAGCCACCCGTTTCACACAAATTCCACCTTTGGAAAGAACATTGGCATTAAGAAAACCAAAGGCTTATTGCACGCGAAAAATAAACAAGAAGCTACAAAAATAAAATAAGAAGCTATAAAAAGGAAAATGCGGAAAATAAAATGCGTAAAATAGAATGAATATATACAAGAGGGGAGTTAATCGAATATACATAAGGGGGAATGAATATATACATTAGAAAGTAACTTTATATACTGACTAAAAAGTGCAAAAATACGAAAAGTACTAGAATAGTAAAGTTATGTACATACCAACATAAAAAAGAAAGCATAATAAAAATAGTATCTAATTTATACAGTCATCCAAATCCAACAAACATAGGGCTACCCCCTCAAATGAGAGCTAGCACTGTCCTCAATGGTAACTAGCAAAATAAGCTCATAATTAAGTAGAGAGAGTAAAGAGAAACTCCCTATAGGCCCTCCGTCAGCATAGGATCCTTAGTGTGGATCCCGGGGTCTGTGGACTGCATGGGAACCTGTGACTGGTCCCCAGAACCCTGTGTCTCCATCGAGACCTGGACCTGGACCTCCTCTATAAACTAGCAAAATAAGCTCAAAAGTAAGGAGAGAGAGTAAAGAGAAACTCCCTATAGGCCCTCCGTCTGCATAGGATCCTCAGTGTGGGTCCCGGGGTCTGTGGACTGCATGGGAACCTGTGACTGGTCCCCAGAACCCTGCGTCTCCATCGGGACCTGGACCTGGACCTCCTCTGTAACCTGGGTCTGTACTAGCAGCTGTTGCTGACTCGATGTATCTCCCTGTGGGTCCCCCAACTCTATCACAATGCCCTCAGTACGAGGAAGCACTCTCTTCCTCTTTGATGGCCTCTCTATCTCCTGCTCTAGCTCACGCTGGGCAGCAGGGTCATGCAGCAGCAAGTCCAATGGCAAGTGATCCTCCTTCAACTTATCTACCTCCTTCCTTAGCTTCTTCACTGATTCCTTGGAGGCACGAGTTTTTCTCAGCTTCTTCGTCTCCTTGGCAAGCTCTTTCAGTGATTGTCCATGAGTGCCAACAACATCCAGAATCAACTTTTGGTTATCAAGGATTTTCTTCTGGTTGGACAGAAGTTCCTTGAGAGTGTCCTCCACGGACTGTGGGACCTGTGGCGGAGGAGGTGCAAATTGGGTTGCCACCGTCGTGGAAAGGATAGACAGCTTAGAAGTAGCTGCCTTCATCCAGTTGTTGATACTGGATAGGGTCTGGCTCTGACGGTGGGCAGTCAGAGGGTATGCCCGTGATGAAGGAATGCTTGGGGCTGCTGAAGTGGAAGGGCCAACAATGTCTAGGGTGGCTGAGGTGGAAGGGCTAGCAATGTCTGGGGTGGCTGAGGCAGGGTGAGAAGATGCCGCTACAACCAGTGGCTCTTCAGACTAGCCAGTGGAAGTAGTGGCTTTTCCTTTAAAAAATTTGCTTTTGGGGTTGTCATCACCCTGAAGGATGTACCAGGAGAATGGAGCCTTTGTCATCAACTTCACATCAAACTTCCTCTTTTCTACTTTTTGATCTTCAAGGTACATGGTCAAGAAATTATGGAAGGTATATGATCTATCACATTCATTCACCACCTGGTTGATAACCCTTGACATCACATTCCCGACATTGATCGGGATCCCTGCCATGATAGAAGCAATCAGCACAGCCCGCCTGAGAGGAAGAGAATTTTCATGGAAGGTGGGGTCGAGCCTGCTACACACGAACGTCTCCCAACCTTTGGCCTCAAAATTTAATGTCCTCCTCAGAATTTCTTTCCCTGCTTGCAACCAGTCTGGGGTTTCACCTGGGATTGCCAAGTGCTCCGCTAGCCATGAACGGGCATCATCCCGCGATCTCAATTTCTCCAAGTACTCTGAATCATCCTCATCATCGAACTCTAGGTAGTTGTTTATTGCCTCCCCATCAAAAGGTATAGTCAGATTGCGCACCTTAGTCTCCTTGGAGTCCTTTTTCAGATAAGCCAAATTCGTGTAGAACTCCTTGACGAGGTGCTCATTTGCCTCTGGCAGCTGGCAAGTGAAATAGTCCCAACCTTTTCTCTCCCTGAATTGTCTCCGCACATTGGGGTTATATGGCAAAAGGTCCCTTGTGATGAATTTACGCTCCAGGATTAATTTCCTCTCAGGCCACTATTCCCGGAATTTATGAAAGACCGGTTCACTAATAAACTGATCTTGTTATGCTTCAGGTTTTCTTGTTCTTTCAACCCCCCTACTAGGGGTTCACCCCCTGTTTGAGTCTCATCCCCTGCCTCTTCTTCTTCAGAGTGCTCACCTAATAGAGATGCTGTAGGTGTGGTGGAGTATTCATGATCACTCCCTGCAGCTGAGCCTTCAGACGACTTAGAGTGTGCTGCTGTTTGGGAAGGAGGGGAGTCAGAAGGTTCATTTGTCAATCTGAACCTTTCTGGGTAGTCGGGGACAAACTCTGGTACCGACTCTGACTCAGATCCCTCTTCGGAGGGTGCATACTCACTTCCCGATTGGGAAGCAACTCTATCCATGGCCCGGATTGTCTTTCTAGTTTCTTTTATTGCTTGCCGGACTTGAGGAGTTAATCTGATCATTCCCTTGCCTCTCCCCCGAGAGGATTCACCCTTTCCGCTTGGTTTACGGCCACCACCTCTTGATTGGACCATAATCTGCAAGTTCAATTCATTTAAAGATTGTTAGTATCCAAGCAGTGTATTTATCCATGAAGAAAAAGGTAGCAGAACAGTGTATTTGAGTTGCAGAAGTAGCAGACCGCGGACCGCACAAAAAGGACCGTGGTCCGCGTTGAGGTGGGTTTCAGGCTACCCACCTCTCTGAAGTTGTCACCGCGAACCGCATAAAAATGACCGCGGTCCGCACTAAGGCACCGCGGACCACATAAAAAGAACCGTGGTCCGCGTTGAAGTAGGGTTCAGACTACCCACTTCTATGAAGATGATCACCGCGAACCGCATGAAAACAACTGCGGTCCGCACTAAGCCACCGCGGACCGCAGAAAAAGGCACCGCGGTCATCAACTGGGACGTGTGAGATTTAAAGCATTGTGGTCCGCGGAAAAGCACCGCGGACCGCACTAATTCCCAACCTAGGGTTCCAATTTTTACTTTTAATTCAAGTTCAAATGAACATGTTGTTGAAACCCTAGGTGTTTAGTCAGTGTAATTATCTACAATGGGTCTAAATTAAGCATTATGAACAAACCCTACACATGATTAATGGACTAGAGGAGAAAAGAAGGAAAAAAAGAAGAAGAAAATCTACTAAGTAAACAAGAAAGTAATAAAATTAAGAAGTTAGGAAATCAAAATTACACTTACTAGATGTGGGATGAAGATGAGATGAATCAAATTAATTTCTTCAACTTAGGAAGGGTGATGCACAATGAAAATTGTACTGTAGAGATGACAATGAGTGAAAAATGTAAATGAGACCCTCAGGCCCTATTTATAGAATTTTGGCCTGGGACTCACAGTACGTACCCCACCGCAGACCACATAAAATTACCGCGGTCCGCGTTCCTTTAACTTTCTGGGCATCTGGGCAATTGGCCACTGCGGTCAGCGTAAAATGAACCGCGGCCGCAGTGGTCCACCACGGTCCGCATAAAATGGTATCGCGACCGCGTTGGAAACTTCAGAGAAGTGACTTGTTGTGAGCTAACGTCGTGGACCACAAAAAGTGTATCGCGGTCCGCAGTGCAACTTCAGAGAGTTATTTTCTGGCGAGACAGCTCCACAGACCGCACAAAATCGACCGCGGTCAGCATTGCAACTTCAGAGATCTAATTATTTACCACTTAGACTTGTGCCCTGCATCAAAATAATCCTACAACATCCCACAACCAGTTAGTCCAAAAATAAATCCTATACTACCATAAAGAAAAACAAAAAATAAAGACACATGGGTTGCCTCCCAAGAAGCGCCTGATTTAACGTTGTGGCACGACGCATGTTACCATATTCATTGAGCTTCAGCAAAGCCACTACGTGGCTATCTTCAAATTTCCCAAGGTAGTGCTTGCACCGGTGCCCATTCACTCGAAAAATCTCCCCATTTTTGTTCTTGATATCGAGAGCACCAAAGGGAGTAACCAATACAACTTCAAACGGGCCACTCCATTTTGACTTGAGTTTGCCCCGAAAGAGACGGAGTCTAGAATTGAAAAGGAGCACCAAGTCTCCCACCTTGAATTCTCGTTCTTTGTCATACTTATCATGAAGGTACTTCATTTTGTATTTGTACAAGGAGGAACTAGTGTAAGCATGAAATCTGAACTCATGTAGCTCATTCAAGTGATCAACTCTGAGATTAGCAGCTGTGTCCCAATCCAAGTTCAACTTCTTCAAAGCCCAAAGTGCCTTGTGCTCCAATTCTACCGGAAGATGACAAGCCTTGACATACACCAACCGGTAAGGTGACATACCGATTGGGGTCTTGAAAGCGGTCCGGTAGGCCCAAAGAGCATCATCAAGCTTCCGAGACCAATTAGTCCTGTTAGCATTCACAATTTTGGCCAATATATTCTTGATCCCACGATTGAACACTTCCACCTGGCCACTTGCTTGAGGATGATACGGAGTAGACACTTTGTGATTGACCCCGTACTTCGATAGCAAAGAATCAAAGGCCTTATTGCAAAAGTGAGACCCCCCGTCACTGATGATGGCACGGGGTGTCCCAAATCTTGTGAAAATATGCTTCTTCAGAAAACCAACCACACTCCGAGCCTCATTATTGGGCAAAGCCACAGCTTCAACCCATTTTGTAACGTAGTCCACAACCACGAGTATGTAAGTGTTTCCACAAGAACTCACAAATGGCCCCATAAAGTCAATACCCCATACATCAATGATATCCACTTCTAGGATTGTAGTAAGAGGCATCTCATCTCTCTTGGATATGCCACCCATTCGTTGGCATTCATCACATCGCTTCACCAACTCACTAGTATCTTTGTATAAGGTAGGCCAAAAAGAAACCACAACTTAGCACTTTTGAGGCGGTCCTTGCCCCTCCATGATGACCACCATAAGGTGAGGAGTAGCAAGACTCAAGAATCAATCCATGTTCTTCT
Organism: Nicotiana undulata; assembly: GCA_005239495.1. Classification (NCBI taxonomy): domain Eukaryota; kingdom Viridiplantae; phylum Streptophyta; class Magnoliopsida; order Solanales; family Solanaceae; genus Nicotiana; species Nicotiana undulata. The sequence goes on along the minus strand of ML282151.1, from coordinate 122,310 downwards.
TCGGGCACACATCGCCGGATGACACTGTCATTGCAAATCTTGAATAAGTATGGCTCATCCCAATAAAAATCCATGCTATCCCTTCTAAGCTTCTTCCTCTGGTTGGAAGAGAGCTCAAAAGGAACAACACCGGTGACAATATAATTGGCAATGTCCCCGAACCATGGCATTTCATGCATTGACACAGAAAGAAGTTGTTCATCAGGGAAACTATCATCAATTTCAAGCCCATCACTATGTCGACCTTGCTCCTCCAAGCGGGAAAGATGGTCGGCCACTTGGTTTTCACTCCCTTTTGTATCAATAATCTCCAAGTCGAACTCTTGAAGCAACAACACCCACCGCATGAGTCTCGCTTTGGAACCCTTTTTGGTCATGAGATACCGGAGTGCCGCATGGTCAGTGTGAACTATGACCTTGGCACCCATAAGATAAGGACGAAATTTCTCCATCGCAAAGACTATTGCCAATAGCTCCTTCTCGGTAACAGTGTAGTTCATTTGGGCCGAGTTCATTGTTTTTCTAGCATAATAGATGGGGTGAAAGATCTTGCTCACCCTTTGGTCTAAAACCGCTCCCACAACCATATCACTAGAGTCACACATAAGCTCAAAAGGAGAGCTCCGATCCGGCACGGTGATAATAGGCGTTGTGGTAAGCTTGTGCTTCAACAATTCAAATGCACTCATGCAATTCTCATCAAAGTGAAATTTGGCATCTTTCTCTAACAATTTGCAAAGAGGATTGACCACCTTAGAGAAGTCCTTAATGAAACGTCGATAGAACCCGGCGTGCCCAAGGAAGCTCCGGACCCCCTTAACCGAAGTTGGAGGTGGAAATTTAGAAATCACTTCAATCTTCACCTTTTCCACTTCAATTCCATTCCTTGAGATTTTGTGGCCCAACACTATCCCTTCTTCCACCATAAAATGACATTTTTCCCAGTTTAATACTAGGTTGGTCTCTTCACACCGAGCGAGGACTTTGTCAAGATTGCTCAAACATTCATCAAAATAATCCCCAACTACACTGAAGTCATCCATAAACACCTCGAGGAAATCTTCAATCATATCAGTAAAGATCGCCATCATGCACCGCTGAAATGTTGCGGGTGCATTGCAAAGACCAAAAGGCATTCGGGAGAAGGAAAATGTACCATAAAGAAATGTGAAAGTGGTCTTCTCTTGATCCTCCGGAGCAATCAAGATTTGATTATAGCCTGAATACTCGTCCAGAAAGCAGTAGAAAGCCTGACCCCCAAGCCTATATAACATTTGATCCAAGAAAGGGTAAGGGGAAACGGTCCTTGCGAGTCACTTTGTTTAACTTGCAGTAATCCATACACACCTGCCATCCTGTGACCGTTCTTGTTGGAATTAGTTCATTTTTGTCATTTTGGACCACTGTCATGCCACTATTTTTTGGAACACATTGGACCGGAGAAGTCCAAGCGCTATCCGAAATTAGGTAGAACACCCCTACATCAAGTCATTTGATTATTTCCTTTTTCACCACTTCTTGAATTGCTTCATTGATCCTCCGTTGGTGTTCTACGGAAGGCTTTGCTCCATCCTCAATAATGATTTTGTGCATGCAAAATGCGGGGCTTATTCCCTGAATGTCAGCAAGAGTCCATCCTATGGCTTTCTTCCTCCTCCTTAGCACTTTTAAAGTGGAGTCTACCTGCAGTTGGGTTAGGCAAGAGGAAAGTATAACAGGCAAAGTACGAGAGGGAACAAGATAGTCATACCTGAGGTGTGGTGGAAGTGACTTCAACTCCAATGTAGGTGGCTCTTCGATTGAAGGCTTTGTCGGAGGAGTTTTTCGATTCTCCAAGTCCAATGATAGCTTTCGGGGACCATAGGAATAAGAACCCATGCCTTGAAGGGCATTGGTACTTTCAAGTAAGACATCCACCACGATGTCATCATGGTTCAATAAAGCTGCCTCTACTGGATCTTCAACATTAATCATAGAGCTTGCATCATCAATAATGACCTCGGTGGCAAGGTCCATGAAAGAGCATACTTCTGTGCTGTTGGGCTGCTTCATTGATTTGCAGACATGGAACACAACCTTTTCATTCCCACTCGGAAAGTGAGCTCACTGGCCTCCACGTCAACTAAGGCCTTCCCCGTTGCAAGGAAGGGCCTTCCCAAGATGATGGGGACCTCATAATCCACTTCGCAATCCAATATGACAAAATTCGCGGGCAAAATGAACTTGTCAACCCGCACCAATACATCATCAATGATTCCTAGGGGACTCTTCATAGTTCTATCCGCCATTTGAATACGCATGGAGGTCGCCCTAGGTTGACCAATACCCAATGTTTGAAAGACCGAGTATGGCATTAAGTTTATACTAGCTCCAAGGTCACATAAAGCTTTAGCAAAATCTGCACCCCGATTGTGCAAGGAATGGTAAAAGCTCCCGGGTCTTCAAGTTTGGGTGCCATTTAATGCACTATGGCACTCACTTGGTGAGTCATCTTAATGGTTTCGCACTCCATAGACCTCTTCTTTGAGACTAAGTCCTTCATGAACTTAGCATACCCGGGCATTTGCTCCAAAGCTTCAACCAAAGGGACATTGATGGAAAGACCTTTCATCATATCGATGAATTTCTTGAATTGATTCTCTTGCTTTTGCTTCGCCAACCTTTGAGGATATGGAGGAGGGGGTCCTAGGCAATGGTGCCTTGGCTTGTGGGACCACCGGTTCTGGCATATTAATCACGTGTTCCCTAGATGGGTTCATGTCCCTTTGCAAATCTTCCCCATTATCATGGATATCAATTCTCACCTCACTAGTAGTTGGATCTTCCACCACTTGCTCAACTTCAATTGGTAACTCATCATTTGGCAATTCATCATCATCAACAAAAATTGTCTTTTGTCTAGAAGAACTTGCTTCACCGCCTTTCCATTTCTTGTGGTCACCGCCATGGCGTGACCGGTATTATTATTGTTCCCACCCTTGGGATCACTCGGTAGTTCTCCTTTTGGGCGTGTGTTCAAGGAATGAGAAATTTGGCCCATTTGTACTTCAAGATTCCTAATGGAGGTGTTGTGGGAAGCCACTTGAGCATCGGAGTCCGCATTGCGCTCCATCATTTGCTTGAACATTTGTTCAATTCTTCCCATGTCATTACCTGATGAGCTTTGGCCTTGAGCTTGGTACGAGGGTGGATTGCTTGGTTGTTGGTATATCGAGGACCTTTGAAAGCATGACCCCCGGTTACCATTAGCACCCCAATTGTTGTTGTTATTGCCTCCGCTCCAATTGTTATCATTGTTGTTCCCCCATTGTTGGTTGTTGTTGGTTCCCCTAGTTTCGTGAATTGTTGTTATTGTTCCAATTTTTGTGTCTTTGATTACCCCAACTTTTATTGTTGCCTTGGTTTCTCCAGTTTTGATTGTTGCGTTGATTGTTTCCTTGACTTTGGTAATTATTAGCATACATAACATCCTCTTCTTGATCATCATATGGATCTTCTTGACTATACCCACTTGGTCCTTGGTCACCTTGATCATTGTTGCTTTGCTTTGGATTTCCCCGAGGTCTTCTTTGGTTCACTGACACATTCACTCCATCCATGGCATTTACTTGCTTTGGCCCTTGTAATTGTTGAAGCTGGGCCTTGGCAAGTTGGTTCATAATGGTAGTGAGCTCGGCAATTGCTGGCCCCTGTTCTTGAAGTTCTTTGTGAAGACTATTGACACCTGACTCACCCTGAGGTACGTTTGCTCTACTTTGTCATGCTGACGATGTGTCAGCCATCTCATCTAAGACCTCACATGCCTCGGGGTAAGTCAATTTCATGAAATTTCCACCGGCCAATTGATTGACCACACATTGATTGACAATAATTATTCCTCGGTAGAAGGTTTGCTGAATCATGGCTTCAAACATGTCATTGTTTGGACATTCCTTAACCATGATCTGGTAGCGCTCCCAAATCTCATGCAAAGGCTCGTTGGGTTCTTGCTTAAAAGCCAATATTTCATCTATGAGCGCCGCCATGTGACTAGGCGATAAATTTTTTGCAATAAACTTGGCTGCGAGCTCATCCCATGTGGATATGGAGTGGTTGGGAAGCCGCTCGAGCCAATCAAGAGCCTTCCCTCAAAGAGAGAAGGGGAATAACCGCAGTCTCAAGGCATCTTCTGAGACGTTCATTTGCTCCCTACCCTAGCAAGTATCTACGAAGCCCTTCAAATATTTGTAAGCATTTTGGTGAGCGGCTTCGGTGAAATAGCCCCGCTGCTCCAAGAGTGTTAGCATCACATTTGTTATTTGAAAATTTCCCGCCCGGATTCTAGGCGGGACAATAGCACTAGCATACCCCTTGTTTGGAAGGACCCGAGGGGATGCTCTAGGGGGTGGAGGCGGGGGAGGGTATGGAATTTCCTCTTTAGAAATGGCCTGTCGGCCCCGTCTGGGAGGAGGTACTTGGTTTATTTCATCTTCTGGGTTGTCATATACCTCCTCTATGATGTTTCCCAAAGGATCCTCTATTATAACCTGAAGTGATTCAACACACACGTTAACAGAAAAAGGAAAGAAAAACACTTAACACCACTATTCACGTAGATAATCAACACCGTATAACTCCGGCAACGGCGCCAAAAAGTGATCGACACTCACCTACACTACTATAAAGTAGCAAGATGAGGGTCGGAGCAGCTTTTGCCCGAAGGATCGGGATCGAATCCACATGGAGTTATGATTGTGGGAGTTGCTATTCTAGGTAATCTAGTAGTGGTCCGTGCTCTTAATTGCACTTTTCACACTCTTTTGATTTGACAATTATACTACGATTTATACTAATGGTAATTTGCTAATTAACTAACGAATGTCTTTTTGGTTGTTTTCTTAATGGATAAAAGGCACTAGGGTTATGACTTTCTCCTAGGCGAATATTTAACGGGATCCAATACCTAAGGCAGAGATGTTAGCAAAGGGAACATGGCATAACCAATGCACGAAATTAGCCACTCTATACCTCTCGGAAGTTTGAGTGGCTTTGCCCTAATTGCCTCTCTCGAGGTCAATTGGGTGTCAAAATTATGCAAGCAATATTTGCTCAAGTAGGGTTTTACTATCTCTAGGTTTAACCCGTTAATTGGGACTATCAATCTCTTGATTTCGTCCCAATTCCTTGTTGGGCTGATTTTCTAGACCCAAGTTCTCTTTCTCAAGAAGAACCCAAGTCAAATAAACACCAATTAGTATTTGCAAGCACCAATTTTAACATGAAAACCACAAATCATCCCAAATACCAAACACCCATAACATCTAAGCCTTAATTTAAAGGACCCATTAAACACCCACACTAGGGTTGAGCCACAACCCTAGCTAATGAGTTTAGCTACTCATAATGACTGAAGAAATCAGAGAAATAGATGAAGCAAAACCCATATAAATTAATTATAAACTAAAATTGAAAGATTCAATGTTGAAATTCTTCTAAAAGTACTCAAAAAGCTGAAGAAAAGTCGTTCACGAGCTCCCCACTATATCTCAGTACCAAGCTTAACCTAAAAATAAGAAAAGAAATTATTTTTACGTGGCTAAATTTTATGGACAAAAATACCCCTGCGGGGTCACCGCGGACCGCACAAAATGGACCGCGGCCGCGGTGAGGCTTTTGGCTTGGAAATCTTGACCTCTGAACTTTGCCACCGCCGCCTGCATAAACTGGACCGCGGCCGCGGTGAGGCTTTTGGCTTGGAAATCTTGACCTCTGAACTTTGCCACCGCCGCCTGCATAAACTGGACCGCGGCCGCGGTGGCTTCAACGCGGACCGCGGAAAATGGACTGCGGTCCACGATTGTCTTCTAGCCTTCAAGGTCTGGGTCTCTGAATCTCTTGACCGCTAACCGCATAAGCTGGACCGCGGTCCGCATTGATTTTTCCTTCAACACAGCTTCTCTGAATCCTTCTACCGCGGACCGCATAAACTGGACCGCGGTCCGCGTTTGATTTTAGCCTTGAAAAGCATTCTCTGTATCTCTTCACCGCGAACCGCATAGAATGGACCACGGTCCGCGTTGGCTTTGGCCTTGAAAAGCACCCTCTGAATCTCTTTAGTGCGGACCGCATAAAGTGGACCGCGGTCCGCACTAGTCAATTGAACTCTGCATGTGCTTGGTCTTGGTACTTGTGCAGGTTTCACTCCTTTTTGAGCAGGTCTTTGACTGTTTGTCATCCTTTTTGACAAAACCCTGCAACAAGCACAACAAGTAAGCCTTTGGGACTATTTTGCATACAATTTTATCCAAAACTTAAGTACAAAAGAGCGTAAAATAAGGTAGAATCCCTAGTTATCAGAAAGCATTGCGTGTCTTAGGATCTAGTATTAACTTGATGCCCTTGGAAATCTACACAAAGTTAGGCATTGGTAGAGCTAGACCAACCTGAATGTTGCTGCAATTGGTTGATCGCGCAGTGAAAAGGCCAACAGGAATTCTAGATGATGTGCTCGTTCAAGTGGGAACGTTTTTATTTCCTGTCGATATTTTTATTCTTGACTGCCAGGTTGACGAAGAAATACCCATAATTATGGGAAGGCCATTTTTAGCCATTGGGAGAGCATTGATTGATTCTAAGACCGGAGAGTTGAAAATGAAGTTGAACAATGAAGAAATAATATTGAACGTTCAACAATCTATGAGGAGGCCCAGCGAATTTGCAAATATTTCGCTAGTAGAGGTAGTTGATGTGATACTACAACAGGAAGATGAGACTCTTCATGTTATAGACCTATTAACAACTTATTTGATGAATGTGAAAGAACTGGATGGTGAAGAGTTGGCAGAGTGGGTTATGGCTCTCGAAGGTCATGGTTTCTGGAAAAGGGAACCTCAGTTTGAGCCATTACACTTAGAAGAAAGAAAAACACCACCTGTGAAGCCGTCAATAGAGGAGCCATGACAGTTGGACTTGAAACCGATTTTAGCTCACCTAACGTATGCCTTCTTAGGGCCTAACTCTACTTTACCTGTTATTATCTCATGTGGTTTGTTAGCTGTGCATGTAGAACAACTCTTATAGGTGTTACGGGAATGTAAGGCTTCTATTGGTTGGACCATGGCAGACATTAAGGGTGTCAACCCGGCCTTTTGCATGCATAAGATTCTCTTGGAAGAGGGACACAAACCTTCCAGAGAACATCAAATAAGGTTGAACCCAAACATGAAGGAAGTGGTGAAGAAAGAAGTGATTAAGTGGCTGGACGCGGGCATCATTTTTCCTATCTCGGATAGCGTTTGGGTAAGCCCAGTTCAATGTGTTCTGAAGAAAAGTGGCATGACTGTTGTATAGAATGAGAATAATGAGTTTATCTCTACTTGTAGGGTCACGAGTTGGCAAATTTTCATGGATTCCAAAAAACTTAACAATGCCACCCGGAAAGACCACTTTCTCCTGCCGTTCATTGACCAAATGTTTGATAGATTGGCATGAAGGTCTCACTTATGCTTTTTGGATGGATATTCGGGGTACAATCAAATCATAATAGCCCCTGAGGACAAGGATAAAACCTCATTCACTTGTCCGTATGGCATCTTTGCTTTTCGGAGAATGCCGTTTGGCCTATGCAATGCACCGACCACTTTTCAAAGGTGTATGCTGGCCATTTTTATTGACATGGTTGAAGATATTATGGAAGTATTTATGGATTATTTCTCAATGGTGGGAAATTCATTAGATGACTGTCTCAACAATTTGAAAAGAGTGTTGAAAAGGTGTATGGAGACGAAATTGGTGCTAAATTGGGAGAAGTGTCATTTTATGGTACAAGAAGGTATAGTTTTGGGGCATCGAGTGTCAAGTACGGGTATTGAGGTCGACTATGCTAAGGTTGATGTGATAGAGAATTCGTCGCTTCCCACTTCGGTCAAGGCAGTAAGAAGCTTCCTTTGGCATGCCGGTTTCTACAGGCGATTTATAAAGGACTTCTCTAAAATAGCTAATCCATTGTGTAAACTGCTTGAAAAGGATCACCCATTTGTGTTTTCTAATGATTGCAAGTTAGCATTTGAGGAACTGAAGAAGAGACTAGTGACTGAACCAATCATCGTTGCACCCGACTGGGAGCAGCCATTTGAGCACATATGTGATGCAAGAGATTATGTTATAGGAGAAATTTTAGGGTAGCGAAAGGACAAAATTGTGCATCCAATCTACTATGCAAGCAGAACGATAAGCGGTGCACAACTCAACTCTTTTCTTCTGTTTGTAATACACACACACACACACACACACACACACACACACATATATATATTGTATACGGCTAAAATCAGAGAGTCCGATTTTGTGGCCTTTATGGCATTTCGCGCCCGACCTCGGGAAGCTCGAAGCAGAGTCGAAGCTTGAAACCAAGGGAACATATCGAAGGTTCCCTATGCTCGACCTTGGGGCAGTATAAATCGATGACCATCATGGAAAGGCGAGAAATTCCCAAGGTCACGTGATTTGAGCTGACCAAGTCTGCAAGAATAGTACAAGTCCGTACCAAGTCATTAAATAGCTGTACCAGCTGCATTTCTTTGTAATAATTACACATGTACTATGTTGAGATTCCCCCTCCTATATAAAGGGGAACCTTGTCATTTTTTGGGACACATGATATTCAATATAAGAACAAGAACATTCTCTGCTCTCTAACTTAAACATACTCTACAATTGATCCATTGATTATTGCTTCAATTTATTGTGTTCATTAATTATTCTTCATTTATTGCTAATTATTGATCATAAAAGGCTATCCTCGAGGCCCTACATACTGTTATTTCTTCATCGATCATCCTCTATTAAGCATACCAACCCGACCTCGAGGCCCTACTTCGGCCAGCTCGAGACCCTATCTTGTGACAACTCGGTTTGCATATCATACTTTCCCCTACTCTTACCTTATTTTCCTAACTCATACTTAACATCTATTGCCTAACAACTGGTAATAAAATAAATCACGTATTTTTAGAACCACAAAATCAAATATAATTGTAATTACCATTTTCAAGGTAGATAGTTTGGCGCCCACCGTGGGGCTAAAAATAATAATTATCGTTTTAGTACTGGTTTACTAAAAACATAAGTTCTTCTTCACGCTTTTTCTTGTCCAAGAATCTTTGATTTCAGGTAAATAATGTCTAACTCAGTGAATGCACATGATAAGAACGGTCCTGAGGATCATGGAGAGAACGGTGTAGTTGTTTCAGGCGCCGGTGTACCACTGCAAAACTCTGAGATGGCGCCAGCACCAATCCCCATGGATGTGGGCTCACACAACGCCCAACATGTCGATATAAGCTCTCATATTGACGAAAGCGTATGCGGGGAAAGTCAACAGGAAGCGCAGAAAACTCCAGCTCGGGAGGAAAAGAGAAATTAGCCTTCATGTCATTTTTGAAATGTTGCATGCACAACAAGTGGCTATTGCTCAGCTGCAAAGTCAACAATAAACTCCAAGCACGGCAACACCGAAAATGACTCCTCGAGTCGAACATGCACCAGAGAGATCAAGCAATAACTGGTCAGCAGTCAACCCCGCTATTATGAAGATGCTCGAGGATCTCACAAAGAGGATTGAATCATGCAAAAAGAAGATAGAAGCCAATGACAAAAAGGTAGAGACCTATAACTCGAGGGTCGATCAGATCTCGGGCGCACCCCCGATCCTAAATGGTGTAAATTCAAAGAAGTTCGTGCAAAAGCCATTCCCATCGAGTGCGGCTCCAAAGCCCACCCCGAAGAAATTTAGAATGCCCGATCTCCCGAAGTATAACGCGACCTCGGACCCCAATGAGCACATCACCGCTTACACTTGTGTTGTAAAAGGAAATGACCTGAAGGACGATGAGATTCAATCCGTTCGGTTAAAAAAATCAGAGAAACGCTATCAAAGGGGGCCATGATGTGGTATCACAACCTACACCCTAATTCAATAGATTCATTTGCCATGTTGGCTGACTCTTTTATAAAGGCACATGTCAGTTCCATCAAGGTCGCCACAAGGAAGTCCGACGTCTTCAAAATCAAATAGAGAGAAAATGCGATGCTAAGGGAATTTGTGTCTGGCTTTCAAATGGAGCAGATGGAATTACCACCAGTCTCCGATGAGTGAGCAGTGCAGGCCTTCACTCAGGGCTTGAACGAACGGAGCTCAATAGCTTCGAAGCAGCTAAAGCAGAACTTGGTTGAATATCCCGTCATAACTTGGGCGAATGTCCACAAACGATATCAGTCAAAGATCAGGGTTGAGGACGACCAATTGGGAGCCCCCTCGGGCTCAGTGTATCCTAGAAGGCTCTTAGTGAAGGAATCAAGGTTTCCAGAGAGAGAACCGAGGCCAAGCTAGGAAAGGTACCAACCATACATCGAAGATCGAAGAAATAACCCGAGACGCAATATACCTCGAAACGATCGAAGGATGGATCAAGGTTAGAATTCTCGGGGACTCGTGAACAAAGCCAAGTTCGACAGGCACACAGGGCCAGTGGAGGCACCCCGGATATCTGAGTACAACTTAAACATTGATGTTTCAGACATCGTATCGGCTATAGGTAAAATCAAAGATACCAGGTGGCCAAAACCCATACTATCGGATCCTTCGCAAAGGAACCCTAACCTGGTGTGCGAATATCACGGCACTCACGGTCATAGGACCGAGGATTGCAGACAGCTCCGAGGAAAAGTAGCCCGACTGATCAGCAAAAGGCACCTCCGAGAGTTCCTTAGAGATCGAGCTAAAAATCAATTTCGGGAAAGAGAGGCGAACAGGAAGAACGAACCAGAAGAACCACAACACGTCATCCACATGATCACTGGAGGAATCGACGTCCCACAGGAACATATTGTCAAGCGAACAAAAATATCCATCACCAGGGAAAGCGAACTCGGAGTTACATACCCGAGGATGCTCTCACATTCAGCAAAGAGGATATCGAGACCCTGTCTCAGCCTCATAATGACGCATTGGTAATTTCTTTTCTTTTGAATAAATTTCAAATTAAACGTGTGCTTGTGGATCCAGGTAGCTCTGCCAACATAATCAGGTCGAGGGTGGTAGAACAACTTAGACTGCTCGGCTAGATCGTGCTCACCTCTCGAGTCCTCAATGGATTCAACATGGCGAGTGAGACAACAAAAGGGGAAATCATCATCCGGTCAACCTGGCCGGCGCAAATCAAGATACCAAGTTTCATGTAATCGAAGGTGACATGAGATACAATGCCTTTTTCGGAAGGCCGTGGATACACTGCATGAGAGCAGTATCGTCAACCCTTATCTAATGATGAAGTTCCTAACGAAGGACGAAAAAAAGTAGTGTATGGGGAGCAGCATGCATCAAGAGAGATGTTTGCGGTGCGCGATGTGGCACCGGCATCGACATCTTCTACATCAAAAGAGACAAAGGACAAGCAAACAGCCAAGTAGCAACCACAAACTACATACTTGGTTGCACCCGAATGAACGAATAAAGGACCGTACCGCGTCCTCGGAACGAGCAATTGAAGCATATCGAGGCTCGAACGCTACCACAATTAAGGTACAACCCTCTCCCTTTTTGTTTATAATTAACACTAACTTATGTGCATGTGTTTGATTAAGAGGAATCGAAGCACCTTCCAGCTCGAATACCTTAGGTTTTAAAGCATGCATTGCGCTCTTTTTCCCTTAGATCATATATTATCCCAAACGGGTTTTACCGATGAGGTTTTAACGAGGCAAAATCTATATGCTACCTAAGGGGAACTCATCAAGTATTCAAGGCTTCTCTTCAATCAAACTCAAATACTGGGGGGCATCCCCCCGGGAGATCAACTCCTCAATGTCACGACCTAAACTGGAGGATCATGACTAGCACCTGGGCCATACTTGCCGAGCACCAACGTACATTTTATCTAACCTTATTTATTATCTATAAGGGCTGACGAGATCAATATAAGTGGTAGATATGGATTATGAACACCAAACAATGAAAGATAATGGAATGAACATGCATAACATGGGATAACAAGACTGCCAAGAAACAACATATATGGTACGAGCTACAACGCTGCCATGAAAGACTATACAACAAAAATTAGCCAACAAGGCATACCAAACTATACATGAGTTGACACCTGTCTAAGAGCCTCTAAAGGAGAATAAGTGCTGCAACATTACCGGAACACGGGCCCGACATACCCAAAATATCTATAACAAAAATGCATACCAAGACTACGGCAAGTCCGGAGAAGGGATCTCGCCAATAACCCCTGAACTGGAAAGCCTACTGTGGTGGGGGGAGCTGCGTCTACCTGTCAATCAGGACCTGCAGCTTGACATGCAGCGTCCACAAATAAAAAAGGCATCAGTACAAATAAAGTACTGAGTATGTAAGGCCGGAAAGCATAAGTAAGAACATGAATGTAAACGGGGATAGAAAATATACAACCTGTAACATCTAGGTACCTCTGAGGGCTACTGGCATGAAATGCGAGATACATACATATATATATATATATATACATAAACCTTTAAAACATCCGCCTCTATGGGAATCATCATCATCATATCGTACCCGGCCACGTGGAGCTCGGTAAAACCCAACTAATCAGTAGTTGCACAATAGGTGTCGTACCCGGTCGACTATAGCGTGGCTCGGTAGAGTAAAATAGATACGTATATATACAATGCATGTCGGCCTCATTGGAATCATATTCTGAACCTTTCGGAGTGACGTAAGGTCGATATTTTCTGTACACATTATTAGGACTAACTCTTTATAAAGAATCTTATAAGAATCAGGAAGTACCAACAACATTGATAACATAAGAATAAGAGAAGCAACCTCAACATCAATTGTTCCATAAGGGAAACAATGTAAGTACTGCTAGCTTCTAAGAATTGAGTATCTTTGGAAGCTCGTTCATTGCATTATGTACAATCGGAGTCGTGCAAAACACAGAAAGGGATAGAGTCACATACCTTGTATATACTTCCCCAACCTCAAGCTATGGAAATGTCACGACTCCTTAATCTACAATAAGAGAAACGACACTATCGTTATCGTCTAAGCATCGTAACTATTATGTATCGACCATATCATATTTTACGATGAAACGGACAACACCTACCCTATATATATGACTTCACACAAGTAAACAAATAACAGAACAGCCCAAACAACATCAATAATAATCATATTGAGCCTCTCACAACAGTCCACACACAACCTAATAACTCCAAACATAAGACGACCATCGTAGTCGTGTCAAACAACCCGGAAATGTTATGATGAACGATCAGCCCAAAACCCTACATCTATATGGTGTTTCTAAACACCCTTCCTCATCCAAATCTCCACAAAATAGTAGTAAAACATGCAGCCAAACAACAACACAAAATCGGTCCGCAACAAGTGAATAAATCGAACTCACGGCTTCCGATCACCGTCCCGTGAGTTCTTACAAGTATAGAACGAATTACCATGAATTTACAGAAAAAAAAATGGATGAAAGAGAGAATTAAACTTACCTTACTTTTTGGATAACTCATCCCTTCCCTTGGTTCTTCAAACTCTAGGTTTTACCCCCAATTAGAACTTGAAAGAGAGGGAAAATTGATTAGGGTTTGTGGATAATTTTTGGGAGGAAGTTTGCAGGGGTTTAGGTCTGGTTATTTGTGATATATAATGAGGTTTGTATTTCAGGAGATAACTCTTTAAATGGTCTCTTTTGCCGATCCAAAATTGCCTATTTTTGGGCTATCATTTAACCAAGTAGGTGAGACACCTACTTGTCACATAGCAGCCTGTGCAGTCTCGCTAAAATGACTATATCTCTCTCCGTCGATATCGTATTGATAAACGGTTTAATGATTTGCAAACTAGACTCATAGATATTCAATTTGGTGGGTAGATCACCCCGTAATTCCAAGTAGAGTAAGAGAAAATCTTAATAACATATGACCTAAAGTTTATGTAAAATTATGAACATAAGTTGCGGCAACTTTTGTCGACTTTTGTTTCATAACTCGTTTGACTTCAAGACTTATGATACGGATATTATATGATTCAAATACCTTAAAACAATAACTCTTGAGAATATTAAGCTCCCCTAGGTTTACCCAAAAATACGAGTTACAACATCCTTGATTTGTTTAACTTCTAATACATGTTAATCACCCTTATACACTCTTGTATCATTTAATATCAATAGGATTAACTTCTTATCATTTTAAAGATAATATCTTCTTAGATTTACTTCGACTAACTTATGGAATGAACCAACGTACGTGAATATGGGTTGTAACACCCTCCCCCCCTTAGGAACATTCGTCCTCGAATGTAAGGGTTTAGGGGGAGCCTAACTCATTGTGGATTCCAACGAAATGTTTTGGATGAGTTTTCCCCGATACTAGCCAAACTTTCAAGCAGTTAAACCCAACGTATAGTCTCACAAGGCTATACCAAGCATTATGGATATGTACATTATCTGTATATCACCATTTTGTATTAACGAAGAGTATTCTCAAGCTGCTACTTACCTCATAGAGCCATTTCACCTTCTAATGCATCCTACGTCCCCCCGGCATCCTCGTTATCATGTATCTGGAACAAGTAAGGGTATTTAGACATCATGTACTCTTCTGCTTCCCATGTAATTTCTTCCATGTTCTTATTCCTCCACAATACTTTGACGGAAGCTACATCCTTTGTTCTTAGCTTGCGGACTTGTAGATCTAATATAGCCACTGGCACTTCTTCATATGATAGATCCTCTGTAACTTGTACATATTTGATAGGGACGACCCTAGAAGGGTCTCCAATACATTTCCTCAACATAGATACATGGAATACCGGGTGGACAAATTCCAATTTGGATGGAAAATCTAACTCATAAGCAACCTGTCCAATTCGTCGAAGAATTTTGTACGGATCGATATACCGCGGACTCAGCTTACCCTTCTTCCCAAAATGCATAACACCCTTCATTGGTGAGATCCTTAGTAAAACCCAATCACAAACCTCAAACTACAGATCACGATGCCGGACATCAGAATAAGACTTTTTCCTGCTTTGTTCCGTCCTCGGCCGCTCTTGTATCGATTTCACCTTCTCAATGGCTGGGTGAATCAAATTTGGCCCATATAGTTATGTTTCACCGACTTCGAACCATCAAAGTGGTGATCTACGTCTCCTCCTCCCATATAGTGTCTCGTATGGGCCATTTTAATACTGGAATGGTAGCTATTATTGTAGGAAAATTCTATCAGCGGAAGATGGTCATACTAGTTCCCCCCTGAAATCCAGAACACATGCTCGTAGCATATCTTCAAGTGTCTAAATGGTACGTTCAGCCTATCCGTCAGTCTGTTGATGGAATGCAGTGCTGAGATTCACTTGTGTGCCTAAACCCTTCTGAAAAGACCTTCAAAAGTTAGCCGCAAATTGCGCTCCTCAGTCTGATATAATAGATATCGGCACACCATGAAACCTAATAATCTCCTTGATATACAACTTCGCATAATCTTCAGCTGTGTAAGTTGTCTTAACTGGCAGAAAATGGGCACATTTTGTAAGTCGATCAACTATCACCCATATGGAGTCAAACTTATGATAAGAGCGAGGTAATCCAATAATGAAGTCCATATTAATCACCTCCCATTTCCAGGTCGGAATCTCTATATTCTGAAGCAATCCATTGGGTTTCTGATGTTCGATTTTTACTTGTTGACAATTAGGACACTGGGCTACAAATTCTGCAATAGACTTCTTTATGTTATCCCACCAATACTGATCCTTAACATCATGATACATCTTTGTCGAGATGGATGGAATATCGGGATTGATGAATCTCAGTCATAATCTTCTCTCTCAACCCTGCCACATCAGGCACACATAACCGAGCCTGGCATCTCAGTGCCCTATCTGCTCCGATCTCAAAAGCCGTAATTTTACATTGTTGAATGCTCTCTCTCAATCGTACTAAGGTAGGATCTTCATATTGTCGTGCTTTTACCTCGGCTACCAAAGATGATTCTGATGTATTCTTTACAGTAACCCCTCTGTCATCAGAGTCTAACAATCTAATTCTCATATTGGCTAGCTGATGAAGCTCTTTAGTCAACCCTTGTCTACATGCCTCAATGTGTACTAAGATTCCCATTGACTTACGCCTGAGAGCGCCTGCCACAACATTGGCTTTATCGGGATGGTACAATATCTCGACATCGTAATCTTTCAGTAATTCAAGCCACCTACGCTGCCTCAAATTCAACTGCTTCTACTTGAAGATGTATTGTAAGCTCTTGTGATCTGTGTAGATGTCAACATGGACGTCGTATAAGTAGTTCCGCCATATATTCAAAGCATATATTACTGCAGCCAATTCCAAATCATGGGTCGGGTAATTCTTTTCATGCTTCTTTAATTGTCTTGATGCATAAGCTATCACCTTTCCATGTTGCATCAATACACACCCCAAACCTATACCTGAGGCATCACAATATACCACATAACCTTCTGTTCCTTCTGGAAGAGTGAGCACTGGCGCAGATGTCAATCGATTCTTTAACTCCTGAAAACTTTGTTCACAAGCGTCAGACCACTGGAACTTAGTAGCTTTCTATATTAACTTGGTCAATGGTGTTGATATAGAGGAAAACCCTTCTACAAATCGCCTATAATATCCTGCTAACCCCATGAAGCTGCGGACTTCTGATGGTGTTGTAGGTCTCGGCCGATTCTTTACTGCATCGATCTTTTGAGTGTCGACACTAATACCCTCGTCAGATATCACATGGCCAAGGAATGCTACTAAGTTCATCCAGAATTCACATTTGGAGAGCTTAGCATATAACTTATGATCCTGAAGCGTCTGTAATACTATTCGCAAGTGGCCCACATGTTCCGCCTCGGAACGAGAATACACCAAAATTTCATCAATGAATACAATCACGAACACATCACGATAGGGCCTGAATACAGTATTCATGAGATCCATAAAGGCTGCTGGGGCATTTGTTAGCCCGAACGACATCACCAAGAACTCAAAGTGCCTATATCTTGTCCGGAAGGTTGTCTTAGGAATATCCTTCTCCTTAACCCTCACCTGATGATACCTTGAACGTAAGTCAATCTTGGAGAAATACTTGTCTCCCTAGAGTTGGTCAAACAGGTCGTCAATCCTGTCGATAATCGATACACATCCGTAACGACCCATGTTTCTTCCGCACGAACATGACTAGTGCACCCCAAGGTGAAGTGCTAGGCCTAATGAAGCCCATATCCTACAAGTCCTTCAACTGCGCCTTCAACACTCGCAACTCTGTCGGGGCCATCCTGTATGGAGGAATATATATGGTTTGAGTGTTAGGCAATACATCAATGCTAAACTCAATCTCCCTTTTAGGAGGAAGGCCTGGAAGTTCATCTTGGAAAACATCTAGAAATTCATTGACCACGGGGATTGATTGTAGAGTAGGCGGCTTCGTCTCCGCATACCTAACGCGAACGAGATGATAAGTGTACCCATTTGAGATCATCTTCCTTGACTTAAGATAGCAAATAAACCTACCTTTCGGCGTAGTGATGTTCCCTTTCCATTCGATTACGGGTTCATCAGGAAATTGAAACCTAACCCTCTTCGTACGAATTTCAACATTTTCATAGAATGAGGCCAACCAGTCCATTCCCATTATCACGTCGAAATAAACCATTTCTAATTCAAATAAATTCGCCGAGGTTTGGCGACTACAAATCATCACTATGCAACCTCTATATACCTTTCTAGCAATCATAGAATCTCCTATCGGAGTAGATACCACAAGTGGTTTACTTATCAATTCAGGTTCAACGCCAAACTTATTAGCCACCAAAGGTGTAACATATGATAATGTAGATCCCCTATCAATCAACGCATATACATCGTAAGAAAACACAGACAATATACCTGTAACAACATCCTGAGATGACTCAAGATCCTTCCGACCTACTAGAGCGTAGGTTCGATTTTGAGCACCACTCGAACTCGGCATTGCACCTCTACCTCTACCACGACCTGATAAGGAAGAACCAGACACAGATCCAGTTGGCTGAGCCATACCACCACCTTCTCTGTTAGGACAATCACGCATCATATGGCCAAGCTATCCGCAAGAATAGCACGCATCAGAACCTCGATGGCACAGTCTAAAGTGGGCCTTACCACACTGATCACAACGGGTTGTTGGGGGTCTCATCTGACTAGTATCCCTATGATATTGCGAGCCTGATGCCCGCGAACTCTGACCTGGACCAGAATAGGTGAATCGATCATACCGAGGCCTCTAAAACTATGGAGGAGCACTAGCTACAGGTGGCGCCGAACTCCTCGAAGACTGGGGCCTAACACTACCGCTGAAGTCATGAGAATACCCTACAAATCTCGCCCTCTTATGCTGGCCCCTATCCTGCTCCCTATCTACCCTTTGCTGGCGCTTACGATCCTCTAGGGTCTGGGCATAAGCCTGAATACGGGAAATATCCATGCCCTTCACCAAGGAGGGTGTCATTCACTCATTTATCAGATGTGGTCCCAACCCATTCAAGAACATATGCACCCTATCACTCTTTTCGGCCTCCATATGAGGATCATACCTTGCTAAAGAATCAAATTGCATGCTATACTCTCGCACAATTTTTATTTTTATTTTTTTATTTTTATATACTCTCGCACACTCATATTACCTTGTCTAAGGTTCAAGAACTTATCAGCTCTATCTCGTCGTATCTCAACTGGCAAATAGTAACGAAGAAAGGCCTCAGAAAATTCCTTCCACACAGCTGGAGGGGCATTCAAACCCCTGGATCTCTCCCAACTATCATTCTAGAAAAATTCTAAATCACGTAACCGATAAGAAGCCAACTCTACTGCCTCTGTATCTGTAGCATGCATAACCCGCAGTGTACGATGAACCTGGTCAATAAAAGTCTGTGGGTCCTCCTTGGGGTCTGATCCGGTAAACTCTGAAGGGTCTAGATTAATAAAATCACGAACTCTCGTACTATCTGGTTGATCAACAGCATCGGTATTCTGCCTTTGAGCCTGAGAAGCTACCAAGCTAGTCAACAACTGCACCGCACTCCACATATCCTGGTCTGTAGGTCCAGACAGAGAAACTGGTAGTGCTGGGTTCCTCATAATATCCTCTGGATGAGACGGAGTAGATGAGGTATGGGACGACATCTCACTCTGAGCCTCACTTTGGCTTGCTCTGGCTTGAGGCACCTGACTGGTTCCCTTTCCCGCAGCTATATCAAGCCGTCTACTAATTGCTTGCTTCCTAGTCGAAGGCATTGCTGAAAGAAAATAAGGTTAATATTAGATACGAACACTAAAGACTCAACTCTACGCTCGATCAAGACTCAATAAGAAGGAAACAACCCTAGATGTCATGTAGTCTCTTGACTATAAATGTGGCGCGCTACACATCCATAATCAAGACTCTACTAGACACGGCTCATAGACAACCCCTAGGACAGACCTGCTCTGATACCAAGTTTGTCACGACCCAAACTGGAGGATCATGACTAGCACCCGGGCCATACTTGCCAAGCACCAACGTACATTTTATCTAAAATTCTTTATTATCTTTAAGGGCCGACGAGATCAATATAAGTGGTAGATATGGATTATGAGCACCAAAAAATGAAAGATAATGGAATGAACATGCATAACATGGCATAACAAGACTGCTAAGAAACTACATATATGGTACGAGCTACAACGCTGCCATGAAAGACTATACAACAAAAATTAGCCAGCAAGGCATTCCAAACTATACATGAGTTGACACTTGTCTATGAGCCTCTAAAGGAGAATAAATGTTGCAACATTGCCAAAACAGGTCCCCGACATACCTACAATATCTATAACAAAAATGCATACCAAGACTACGTCAAGTCCGGAGAAGGGATCTCGCCAATAACCGCTGAATTGGAAAGCCTACTGTTGTGGGGGAGCTGCGTCTACTTGTCTATCAGGTGATGCAGCATGACATGCAATGTCCACAAATAAAAAGGGCGTCAGTACGAATAAAGTGTTCAGTATGTAAGGCCGGAAAGCATAAGTAAGAACAGTAATGTAAACGGAAATAGAGAATATACAACCTGTAACATTTGGGTACCTCTGAGGGCTACTGGCATGAAATGCGTGATACATACATATATATACATAAACCTTTACAACATCTGCCTCTATGGGAATCATCATCATCATATTGTACCTGTCCACGTGGAGCTCGGTAAAACCCAATTGATCAGTGGTTGCACAATAGGTGTCGTACCCGGCCGACTATAGCGCGGCTCAAAAGAGTAAAATAGATACGTATATATACAATGCATGCAGACCTCATTGGAATCATATTCTGAACCTTTCGGAGTGACGTAAGGTCGATATTCTCCGTACACATTATTAGGACTAACGCTTTATCAAGAATCTTATAAGAATCAGGAAGTACCAACAACATTGATAACATAAGAATAAGAGAAGCAACCTCAACATCAATTGTTCCATAAGGGAAACAATGTAAGTACTGCTAGCTTCTAAGAGTTGTGTATATTTGGAAGCTCGTTCATTGCATTATGTACAATCGGAGTCGTGCAAAATAAGGAAAGGGATAGAATCACATACCTTTTATATACTTCCCCAACCTCAAGCTATGCAAATGTCATGACTCCTTAATCTACAATAAGAGAAACGACACTATCGTTATCGTTTAAGCATCGTAACTATTATGTATCAACCATAACATATTTTACGATGAAACGGACAACACATACCCTATATATATGACTTCACACAAGTCAAAAAATCACCAAACAGCCCAAACAACATCAACAATAATCATATTGAGCCTCCCAAAACAGTCCACACACAACCTAATAACTTCATACATAAGACGACCACCGTAGTCGTGTCAAACGACCCGGAAATGTTATGAAGAACGACCAGCCAAAAACCCTACATATATATGGTGTTTCTCCACACCATTCATACTTCAAAACTCCACAAAACAGTAGTAAAACACGCAGCCCAACAACAACACAAAACAATCCACAAAATAGTCCGCTACAAGTGAATAACTCGAACTCACGGCTTCCGATCACCGTCCCGTGAGTTCTTACAAGTATAGAACGAATATGAATTTAAAGCAGACAAAATGGATGAAAGAGAGCAGTAAACTTACCTTACTCTTTTGATAATTTAGCCCACCAATTCGTCCTTCAAACCCTAGGTTTTACCCCCAATTAGAACTTGAAAGAGAGGGAAAATCGATTGGGGTTTGTGGATAATTTTTGGGAGGAAGTTTGCAGGGTTTTAGGTCTTGTTATTTGTGATATATAATGAGGGTTATATTTCAGAAGATAACCCTTTAAATGGGCTCTTTGGCCGACCCTAAATTGCCTATTTTTGGGCTATCATTTAACCAAGTAGGTGACACACCTACTTGTCACCTAAGCAGCATGTGCAGTCTCGCTAAGATGCCTATATCTCTGTACTCTGATGTCGTATTGATAAACGGTTTAATGATTTGAAAACTAGACTCATAGATATTCAATTTGGTAGGTAGATCACCCCGTAATTCCAAGTAGAGTAGGAGAGAATCTTAATAACATTTGACCTAAAGTTTAAGTAAAATTATGAACATAAGTTGCGACAACTTTTTTCGACTTTTGTTTCATAACTCGTTTGACTTCAAGACTTATGATACATATATTATATGATTCAAATACCTTAAAACACGACCTCTTGAGAATATTAAGCACCCCTAGGTTTACCTAAAAATACGAGTTACAACATCCTTGATTCGTTTAACTTCTAATACTTTTTAATCACCCTTATACACTCTTGTATCATTTAAGATCAATAGGAGTAACTTCTTATCATTTCAAAGATAATCTATTTTTATATTTACGTCGACTAACTTATGGAATGAACCAACGTACGTGAATATGGGTTGTAACACTCAAGGAGTTGAAATATGCCAAAGATGGTTTCAATAGGAAAATGTTGTATCGGACCAAACGGTCGAATGAACCATGTCCTCATAGAATAATCGAACTCTCGATGGCAAAAACATGTACGTGTAAAGTAATCGAAGGAGTACCTTTTATCATCAAAACACTCTATGCTTCAAAGAAGTTTTCCATTTTCACAAGAAAGGGCCCCATGGCCAAAAACACTCGAACATCGGGGACTATCATCAACGACCAGCTCACCGAGCCATCTAACCTCGAGCTCTTAAGCCCTCCATAAGGCAGCCCCGAGCTCATAAGACCTCCATGAGGCAACATAGAATTCATAAGCCCTCCAGAGGAAACGTCGGATTCATAAGCCCTCCATGAGACAACATCGAATTCATAAGACCTCAATGAGGCAACATCAAATATGTAATACCTCAATGAGGCGACACCAAATCTGTAAGACCTCAACAAGGCATGCCCAAATTTGTAAGACCTTAAAAAGGCATAATCCCGATATTGAATTCATAAGATCTCAATGAGGCAACACCAAATCTGTAAGACCTCAATGAGGAAACACCAAATCTGTAAGACCTCAACAAGGTATGCCTAAATTTGTAAGACTTTAAAAAGGCATAATCCCGATATTAAAGTCAAGTCTATATATTCGAACTTGTAAGACCTTTAAAAAGGCGTACCCTCGATATAGATGCCGAGACTACCCCACTCGGGGACTAAAACGCTACAACCAAACATAAAGTATACGGTCATAAGGCTCTGACCAACTTAACGCGGCTCGGCGACGTCCGACTGCCGTCATAAAACTACATGCCTTCAAATACTTCGACAAAAACTTCGAAGAGAACCGATTAATCAGGATACCCTCGGCATAAGCAAAAGAGCTTCGATCATATCAGCTCCAATACAATAAAAGGGCTTCGAAACAATCATCCTTCAAGGAGAAGGATTCAAAAATTCAGCCTCCGAGCAAACCTCCCCAGGTGCTCATTTGTCGTCACATATCGACTCATAATCGAGGTTCTCGTCGAGCCTTCGAAGAGTCAGACGAACACAAAAAATTCAAAAAGTCTTTAGCGAGGAAAAACTACCGCCTTATTAGAGGTCGCATAGACCCAATGCGTAAGAGCCTAAGGGCCAGCCTAAAGAGCCTCAGGGCCAATGCGTAAGAGCCTAAGGGCTAGCTTAAAAAACCTCAGGGCCGATTTAAAAATCCTAAGGGTCGATGAACTAGATTTGAAACCCGACTCGAAGACTGAGCGCTGAGCGGTTAACTATCAACTATTACCTATTGCTCATCGAGGACAAAACCCCAAGGGTTTCATTTCGAAGTCCAACTCATCAGACCAATTATTGACGATCATCAAAATATAAAGCAGAAACAAAGACACAAGCAAGTGGAAACTTATATAAAGGGAAAACCGAAAGGTATCTTTTTATATATGTAATGATACAAAGTTACAATTACAATGCTCTCACAGAGAGCCCGATACAAAGAATCAAAAAGAGAAAACCTAATCTACACTCGGGGACTCAGTTTTTTCTCCCCTCACGGACTGTGCATCATCGGCTCCTTCAGGACCAGCTCCCTCACTGGCTTCTTCCTCGCTGTCTTCCGCATCGGACACAAGGAACTTGGCGTCGAATTCATCCGCCTTGGACTACTCTATCTCCTTTGAGAGATTGAAGCCCCTAGCATGGATCTCCTCGAGGGTTTCCCTCCGGGATTTGTATCGGGAATATTCGTTGCTCCTACTCTCTCGATCGGAAACCCCCCTCAGCTTCATGTGAGCTTCAGCAGAATCTTTTAGATAGATGGCCATCTTCTTATCGGCCTTTGACCGAGCCTCTTCAGTTTCGAGCTTAGCAATCCTACTCGTCTGAACCGAACTGCTTTCTTGGGCATTGCAGAGTTATATCTCGAGGGCGGAGGCCTTAGCAAAAGCGTTATTTTTTACCGCAACACGAGCATCCATTTATACCTTCAAAGTTAGCCTGGAGGACTTTGCCCCAAAGTCGTTCTAGCGCTTCTGTCTTTCTCTGCAACTGAGATATTGAAACATTAGTCTCCGAAGATGGGGGTAGAAGCTTGTATTCCTTCAAAATAAAGATTACCTGTTCCTCGAGGTTGCCTTCATAATCTCGACTTCGATTCATCTCATATCGAAGGTGTATCAACTCTCTTGTCTTCTTATCACGAAGAAGCCTGATAGATTTCTCCCCGTCCGAGAATTTCCGCAACTTGGCCTCGCAGAGAAGCAACTCGAACTTGAGTTTGTCGAAGGCCTATGAAAAACAAACTTCAGTGTAAAAGATGAAAACAGGAAGCCGAGAAAGCCACAAAGTTCACCGAAGCTCACCTCAGAACAGAGCCGCTGGGCCTCCTCAAAGGTCGAGTGCGCATATCTTGGTCTAGTCCCATCGCCCCCAGTTGAACCACTCTGAATGGGGATGCGATCACTCGGAACTCTATTTGATCTAGGCGGCCCCTGGCCTCGAACATCCCTTAAAGTACCTTCGAAGGGAGAAGAAGATGGTGGCAAAGGAACCTCACTCCTACCTCCTCGAGGAACATCCCTTCGAGGTTAGAGACCCCGGGTTTAGCAGGCTCAGCTGCTCTGGGAGACTTCTTGGTCCTGGCCGCCGGCGTGGTGCTATCCCTTCCAGTTGCATCGCGGCTCGTATACCGGCCGATAAATATAAGGTTTTCCCCAGTGGCAGCATCTTCTTTGTGCCTCCGGGCAGACCTCTCTTCACTCTGAACATCCTCGTCCCTCGAGGATCCATTCCTTTTATTAACCTCACTTGGCTCCGAAGCCAAAGGTCTTTCCTCCTCCCCGAAAGGGCATGGTCTCACTTCGGAAAATTCACCAATGCCTGCAGAAAAGAAATTAATGGTCATAGAGAGAAGTATTCCCTAAGAAGGGAATCATACAGCATGTACCATGGTGTTTTGCTTCCCATCTGCCCTTAGAGAGATCTCGCCACTTGCGTTCATCGTATGTTGAACAAGCTGCCAGTTTTTGAGTCCAATCCTTCAGATCGGGGACTTCGTATGGCAACCACGGGGTCTTTGCGGAGAAAGAAAGAAAACATTCTTATGGAGTCTGACTCCACTAAGAACAAAAGTTGATAAAGTACAGCATATCACTTATGTGAAAAATTCCATTCCTCGGGAAACGGCAGGAACTCCGCAGGAATAATATCGACATCCTCACTCGGACAAACCGACTCATCCACCCTCGGTCCCTTTCCTCATCATCACTGGCAATAAAGGGCCTGGTGGATCGACGTCGTAAAATGATCAGACCTCGGTAGTGTAAAGGCCGATACAGTCTGATGAGGTGGCTGAGGGTGAACTCGAGCTCGGCCTTCTCAACAAAGAATCTTATCATCAACACTATCCTCCAGAATGACGGGTGGACCTGAGCCAAGGTGACTCGATATATTTTACAGAACTCGAGCATGACTCGGTCGAGAGGGCCCAACGTAAAGGGGTACGTGTATACATTCAAGAACCCTTCTACATGGACCATGATACCTTCTTCCCGAGAGAGTATCTGCAACATCACCTCTTTTCCCCATCCGCAGTCTGACCTCACGGCCTCGAGGTGTCTCTCTTCTATTGATGGAATAAACCTTGATGCATGCTCTCAATGGACCAGAACATCGAGAGGTCTCTCCAACGTAAAATCCTTCCTCGAGACGAAACAACTCGAGGTTAGCTTGCCAAACGCCGGCGGTGTACCACTGACCGAGCAGAAAGCAGAGGAGGAACTTCACTCTTCATGGTGAGAAGATTTGGGTATGGCAGCCATTACTCCTTCGAAGCAAGGAAAAGAAGATGAAAACTCAGGCGAAAGCTTCAAACTGAGATATCAGGAGAAATGATGCAAGAAAGGGAACCCTAAAGAGAATTTTCTTTTTTTGCAAACAACAAAGCCCTCAATGAAGATAAAGAAAATATATATAAGAAAAGCGGCGACTTTTAATTTACTCTAAAAGCCAATCAGCTCTGATAGAGCCATTATGACATCTTGGGAAACGTACCGGCAGGGCCACCTCGATCAGTTCACAGTCGCATCATAGGAATGATGCTATCATACAACTTTCGAGGGATCGAAGGGTTAAATCAACCTCGGGAAGGTATGTAGTTGAAATCTGAACGACCTGATCTCGAGGGTCTCTGTTACTCAATTTGTTCTCGAAGGAGCTAAATTCAAATTCAAGGATTAACTTTCGCATAAACACTAAAAGGCAAAGTTTGAAGACATGAAACGAAGAAATCCTTTGCATTCCCAAAATTTTATTTACAAGAGTGTTTTACAAAGCTCCCCCAAGGAGCCCACATACAAAAAAGAAGAAGTAAAAAGGGGAAAGTATCCTATTCTTCGTCCTCACTACTTCCCGAGTCGCTTGCCGAGCCCTCGTCCGAAGAAGTCGGAACTACTGATTCATCTTCCAAGGCCTTGGCTTCTTCAATCTCAACAGAGAGATCGTAACCTTTGGCGTGCACCTCTTCAAAGGCTTTCCTCCTAGCTTCCAAACGAGCATGAGTAATAGCCCGAGCCAGTTTGAGCTCAGACTCTTCGGATATCTCCCGGGCCCGATCATTTGCGGTGGCATCATCATCTTTGTACGAGGACACGAATGCATCAGTCTCAAACTTGTCCGTGGCTAATGCGGCACCCTCCTCTTGAGCGCCACGAAGAAGACTCTGAGTCGAGGACAACTCTGCCCGAAGAATGTCTCTCTCCGAGGCCACGGTATCATTATGTCGCTTTAGCTCGAGGATCTCGGCATCTTTGTCCACATATTCTCCCTGGAGCTGCCCCACTAAGGCATACTTATGTGTGAGAAAGAACTTGAAGCAAAGAGAATTCACTCCTTGAAAGCTGTATTTTGTGTGAGTCACCTAAGTTGTTTTTGAACCTCCTTTCTGAGCTCATATTTGTACATTGATGGTGAAACAGAGTGACTTCTAAATCCCATGTATATTGTGTGGGGAGTTCTTGTTGTGCATTTCCGTGTATGCATGCCAGTCTAGAACTTGCCCTACCTGTTGTTTGAGGCAAAATTTTAGGAATTTTGATCCTTAGAGTGATAGTAGGCCTTCTTTGATATAAACCACTTGTGCCTAAATTTTTGTAACGATCCGGCCGGTCGTTACGTAGAACATGCATTATATTTACTGTTTTTGCCTTGTCATAGGTTGGTTATACTGTTCATGATGTGTTAGAGTCGGTTGGCTCGGGTTCAGAATGGCTGTAGTGAGGATAGAGACACTTAGTCTCTAAAAATAGCTTTATAGTTGGAAAAGTCAACTGAGAGTTGACTTATTGGTAAACGGTCTCGAAATGGGTATTTTATGGCTCGGATAGCTTTGTTAGGTGATTTGGGACTTAGGAGTGTGTTCGAAATATTTTTTTTGATGTCCGATGTAGAATTAGGCTTGAATTGGCGAAAGCTAGTTTTTGGTGATTTTCGGTCGGCAGTGGAAAATAGGCTATCGGGGTCAGAATGGAATTCCGGAAGTTGGACGGGTTAGTAATGTCATTTTGGATATGTGTACAAAATTTTAGGTAAATCGGATGTGTTTTGGATAGTTTCGGCATCGTTGGTGGAATTTAGGAATTTCAAAGTTCACAGGCTTGAATTTGATGTGATTTTGGTGTTTTGATGTTATTTTGGGTGTTCCGAGAGTGCAACTAAGTCTGAATGATCATTTATGATGTGTTGGTACATTTGGTTGGCGTCCCGAGGGGCTCGGGATGGTTTTGAGTGGTTAACCGGGAGGTTGGAAGATTTTTGCTGCTGCAGATTTTCTGGTTCTTTGATTTCCGCACCTGCGGATGTTTGATCTCAGGTGCAAGCCGCAGGTGCGGGCTTGAGGATCGCATGTGCGGGATCAGGGGCTCTTGGAGGAAGAACCGCAGAAGCGTAATTATAGTCGCATCTGCGGGATTTTTTCCGTTTAATGAATTTCCGCATGTGCGGTCCACCTGAGCGCAGGTGCGGACCGCAAGTGCGAGAATAAGGCCGCAGGTGCGAAAAGCCTGGGCAGAAAAGTATAAAAAGGGGACTTAACGATTTTTGGGTCTTCTTTTCACCATTGTTGTGCGGGTTCCGAAGTTTTTGAGGGGTTTTTAAGAGGGAAATGTTTATGCATCATTGAGGTAAGTTTTTTTGGTCTTATTAACTCGATTATATGTGATTAAAGACCTTATTAACAGTGTTTAATTAAGGAAAATCAGTGGGGAAAAAAGGGAAACTAGGGCTTGAGTTTAAGAGACCTTTTAGAGGTGATTTGAGAGGTCAATCGGACTCCGATTTCAGAGTTCTGTATATGTACAGACTCGTGAGATGATGAGGATCATTTTGATATAATGTTTGTCGAGTTCCGAGACATGGTTCCGAGGGTCAGGTTTCGGCTAATTTCGGATTTTGTGCTTAAAATTGATAGCTTTCGATTGAGTTTCATCCCCTTAGCATAATTTGATGTGAAAAATCTGATCTTTATAGATTTGGAGCAAGTGGAAGTTGATTCGAGGGGCAAGCGTGTTGCGGAGTAGCTTTTCGGGCTAGTTTGAGGTAAGTAATGTCTTTAAATCTTGTCCTGAGGGTATGAAACCCCAGACTTTACATCCTTTCACGGTTTTTGAGTGGCACACACACTGGATGACGAGTGTGGGGCGTGCACGAATTGGAAATTTGGAAATATGTTCTTTTTTAGACAACTATTGAGTTGCGAAACCGCTTTTAAAGCATATGTTTTATAATATTACTATGTTTTGACATATTTGGGCAGTAAGCCATGTTTGGGGCCTAGTGCCGATTTGTTTTAACCCCTTGGGGGCTATTTTCTGATATTCCTCACATAATAATTATGATTTTACACTCAGTCCTTCTTGTGAAATTGTTGACACTCATATTTGATGATAATATTATTTTCTGAAATGAAGTACTGTTTTGGGTCGAGAACCCCATTTATTTATGGCCCGAGTGGCATGTTGAGAGTGTTTGACTGAGTGAGGACGAGGACCAATATTGTGAGGATATTTATGATATGAGAGAGGCCGAGTTTCTGAGAGATGATTGATGTCATGATTTGGCTTGTTTATAGCGCTTGGGCTGTAGGAGCCCCTCCGGAGTCTGTACACTCCCTAATGAGCGCAGGTACCTACTGAGTGCAAGTGCCGAGTGACGAGTGATTGGGAGGCATGAGTGACTATGAGGTGCTGAGTGACTGTTACTAAGTGATGGTGAGGTGCTAAGTGACTATTTATGAGTGATGATTTGGCCCGAGGGGCGGTTATGATGATATTTTACTGAGTTTTGATTATGATTCACTTCATTCTTTTATATTGATATTTTGGGAGTTTTACTGAGAAACATTTGAAAATATACTTGTTCAAAGGATTTTTACGGAAACTGGTTTTCAAACTCATGTACTACATGTATACTTTATTAAGACTCTGTATTATACTATTTGTGAATTGGTATTTTGTGATGTGTGTTTTCTTATCTTTAGACTTGATTTATTTTCATTACTACTGAGTTGGCGTACTCATCATTACTCCCTGCACCTCTGTGTGCAGATCCAGGTACTGGTTCTGAGCAGTAGCCATCCGAGTTCGTTCATCGTCAGCATTCGGGATTTTGAGGTAGCTGTCCAGCGTCCGCAGCTTCTCCATTTCCCTTCCTTCATTAGTATTCAGTATTTTGTTCTGAGACTGTGTATTTTGACATTAGCAGAGTTAGTATTATTATTAGATGCTCGTGATCAGTTGACTCCAGTTCTGGGGGAATAGTTTATACTGTTAGATTATTTATGCTTGTTAAAGATTTAGAAAGTTTTATACTTATTATGAGGAATTATTAATGATTTCGAGAATTTTATTAAAAGAAATGTGTAGTTATGTGATGGTTGGCTAGCCTAGTTCCATGATAGGCGCCATCACGGCCTGTTATTTGGGGTCGTGACAATTTTCCTACCAAATGAATGAATATACCTAGTGTCCAATTTGCGCATATTAACCATTTCTTTGGTAACCCATGTTACAAGCCATGCCCATTATGCATTAATCTCTCTTGTTAACCCATCTTCCCGTTAACTACTTTAGGTTGTGGAATTGAACAAAAGTTGTGGTTATGAGTAAATATGATGTACTTGGAAACTCAAAATTGCACCAAAGAATGAAAGTTAAGTCCCTTGATACTCTCTTTTTGAAGATCCATTAATTTTAAAAAGAATAAGAAAAAGAAAAAGAAAAAGAAAAAGAAAAAAAGATGTAGTTGAGAAAAGTAAGAGAGAGGCAAAAGAAATAAAAAGTTGGGACTTTGGTGCTTGAGCTGCGAAAAGAAGAAGAAGAAGTGGAAAGTGTCTACAAAGAAAAGAGTGGGAAACATAGAAGTTAGTTATGCTTAAAGTGTTTAGGGGAGGATGTCCATACCTTACCCCAAGCCAACATTACAAGCTTTGAAAAGTTCTACTTAACTGTGGATTAAGACTCCTACATTAGTGGATAGTGACAGAATGATCAAGCTTATGGTATTGTATGTGTTTCATGTGAAATTCTTTGATGAGTGTGAGTGTTTTGTTTTATATTCCCTAGTGCTTGTGATTTGTTACTATAGATGTGTTTTTTGGGGGCATTTCTTTGTTTGTGAGGTACAGTGGGATTTGTGAGGAGCAAATTTTCGAGTTTCAATAGATGAATCTGACCAAAAGAAAGGTTTTCACTCTTGTGGTTGATATCTCTGAATAATTACTTGACAGGGTGTATGAATAGCTAGACTGCTTCTTTGTGATTTGTTTGTGATATCATGTGTTTGCTCAAGGAGAAGCAAAAGTCTAAGTGTAGGGTGGTAATAATATGCTAGAATTACATGTAATTGTATATGTTTTACCCCTACTTTGGTATGTTTTTAGGTGTTTTGAATGTTGAAAGATGACCAATTGAGCTTAATTGTTGAAGTTTGTTATGTAGGAAGCCAAGAGTGAGAATAGAGGTGATTTGAAGAATAATGAAGTTAAAAGACAATTTTTGAAAAAAAAAGAAAAATCGGACCAAGCATTGAAGTAACTTCGAAAAGCATAGGGAAAGCACAGAAAACCTGGAAAACACAACCAGGCCCTGTGCGAAGCACAACTATAGCACACGAGAAAATTTTCATGCTTTTTATCTTGAGGGAAAACTTAGTCAATTAGCTTAGGGACGTGATATAAAAGCTTTCAACCCTTATTTCAGCCACACACTTGACCTGAGAAGGCAAGAAACACCATTGTTGAAGCAAAGTTGAGCCCGAAAGATTATCGAGTTCATTCAAGAAGATGAATTGAAGAGTTTCTCTCTACTTTTTAATCTTTTTTTCTATGAATATTGGTTTGACAATGGTTTATGTATTTTGTGTAGTGTTATGAGTAGCTAAATTCGTCATTTAGGGTTGATGGAACCAATTGTTGGATAAATTCTTGATTGCGTATTGATATAATTGAGCCGTTTTTGCTCTCTAATTGTTCAACTATATACTTCTTGTGGTTAATTGAAGTCCCCATGCTTAATCGTGTCTAGTTATCTTGTGTTGCTCGAGAGAGAACACTTGATTAGATTATTATTGAACAACGCCACTTTCGAGTAAGTTAAGAGATTAATTACTTGGATTTAAAAGCGGGATTAGAGATAACAAAGCTCTGGTGTGATCCTTATGAGTTGTATAAATTGTCAACTAGAGTAATTCGAGAGAATACTTCTAGTAAATTATCGTAATTGATCGAGAGATAATTGCGATAAATATGGACTCGTAATCTTTAGAGAGTGATGCAGGGACATTATAGCTAGCACATTAAGAATTAATCCGGCATTTGGGGAAATCTTAAACCCTAGACCTTTTTATCCTTGATTCAACCTCATTCTTGCTAGTTGATAGTTTTTATTGTCTTGTTTCTTAGTTAAGTAGTTTTTGTTAATTCATAAATCAAGTCATAAACTCTGGAAGTTGTTTGAGCTTATCTTTAGTGATACTAGAATGTTGTAGCAAATAGGTTGGTTCTTTATGGGATTCGACTCCGGACTCTTGAACCGGATTATTTTTACAGCAACCGCTTAGTCCTTTTTATAAGACATAGTTGGGTGTGATCACCTTCAATGTGTAGGTAAAGTTTGGTTCTCAATAAGGGATCATTTGGTAGAAGGTATAAGAATAGTGATGAATATGGTGTATTAGCAATGCTAGTATTAGTAATGCTGGGATTACTTATGCTAGCATTAGTTATGCTCAGATTATATTTTATCCACTGTTTGGTTTGGTGTGTTAAAATATTGCATAATTTCTGAAAAAGTTAGTTGTTTATAAAAATACCCCCACATTCTTTAACTTTGTACACTTTGAGGTATTTCATCAACAATTATTTCTTTAACCATACTAAAGCAAGTATTGAAAATCCTTGCATTGCTAATACCATGGTTTGTTATGCATTAGTTATACATAGGATAATACTCCCTTCGGTCCACAATAAGTGACCAATTTGCTTTTTTATTTTGGTCCAAAATAAGTGTCCATTTATATAATCAAGAAAAAATTCAATTTATTTTTATAAAATAACCCTTATGTACATATCCCTAAAAAATATTTTACTCCTCACATTAAATATTTAGTTAAGGGTAGTTTAGTCATAATAGGTAATTTTATATAGAATTTAGTATTTTCTTAATGGGCTTGCCAAAAATAAATTGGTCACTTATTGTGGACTAGAGGGAGTACCAAATATGATGTATAACTAATACAAGTATTAGTTATATATAAATTGAAATAATATACCAAATAAGGGATTACTAATAGACAAAGCTAATGCTTACATCATTTTTTCTAATACCTCCCACTAGATAACCCTAAATGTCTTCTCCCAATAAACATAATAATTTTGAAAAGTTATCAAATAAAGTTATAGCGGTAACCTAAACAAAAGAATAATTTTGATCTTGCATATTTTGTGTAATTTTCCGACGAAGAGGATTTAGATGACCCCTTAGCCCCGGCTCCCCCATGATGTTATGTAACGACCCGGTCGGTCGTTACGTAGAATCTGCATTATATTACTGTTTTTGCCTTGTCATAGCTTGGCTATACTGTTTATGATATGTTAGAGTTGGTAGGCTCGGAATCGGAATGGTTGTAGTGAGAATTTTGTCATTTAGTCTTTTAAATAGCCTTATAGTTGGAAAGTCAACTAAGAGTTGAATTTTTGGTAAACGAACTCGGAATGCGTACTTTATGGTTCAGATAGCTTCGTTAGGTGATTTAAGATTTAGGAGTGTGTTCAGAATATTTTTGTGATGTCCGGTGTAGAATTAGGCTTGAATTGGCGAAAGTTAGTTCTTGGTGATTTCCGGTCAGCACTGGAAAATAGGCTATCGAGGTCGGAATGGAATTCCGGAAGTTGGAACAGGTTCGTAATGTCATTTTGGATATGTCTGCAAAATTTCAGGTCAATCGGATGTATTTTGGATAGTTTCAGCATCGTTGGTAGAATTTAGGAATTTCAAAGTTTATAGGCTTGAATTTGATGTGATTTTGGTATTTTGATCTTATTTTAGGTGTTCCGAGAGTGCAGCTAAGTTTGAATGATCATATACGATATGTTGGTATGTTTGGTTGGGGTCTCGAGGGGCTCGGGATGGTTTTGAGTGGTTCACGGAGAGTTTTGGACTTGGAATATGCAGCTTTTAGCTGCTGATGTGCAATTGCTGGTGTGACCGCACTTGCGAGTGGGGAACTGCAGGTGCGGCTCGCAGATGCGGACAGGACATTCGTAGGTGCGTATTTTGGTTGACTCAGGGGAAAGTCACAGATGCGGGAGTGAGGACCACACCTGCGAAGTCGCAGGTGCGGAAAAGGAGGCGCAGGTGCGGTTTTGATCCGGTTAATGAAAAGTTGCAGGTGCGGTCCGCAGGTGCAAATTTTAGGCCGCAGGTGCGAAAAGCCTGGGCAGAAAAGTATAAAAAGGAGACTTCGCGATTTTTCACCCTTTTTCCACCATTGTTGTGCGGGTTCCGAGGTTTTTAAGGGATTTGAAGAGGGAAACGTTGGTGCATCATCGAGGTAAGCTTTTTGGACTCATTAACTCGATTATAGGTGATTAAAGACCTTATTATCAGTGTTTAATTTGTGAAAATTAGTAGAAAAATGGTGAAGTTAGGGATTGAGATTATGAGACCTTTAGGGGATGATTTGAGGGGTAAAACGAACTCCGATTTAGAGGTCATTATATGTACGGACTCATGAGATGATGAGTATCGTTTTGGTATAAATTTTGTCGAGTCCCGAGACGCGGGCCCGGAGGTCGGTTTTGGCTAATTTTGGGTTTTGTGCTAAAAAATAGTATTTTTTAATTGGAATTCATTCCCTTAGCATAATTTGATGAGAAAAATCTGATCTTTATAGATTTGGAGCACTCGGAAGTTGATTCGAGAGACAAGCGTGTTGCGGAATAGCTTTTCAGGATAGTTTGAGGTAAGTAATATTTTTAAATCCTGTCCTGAGGGTACGAAACCCCGGACTTAACATACTTTCACGAATTTGGAGTGACGCACACACTGGATGACGAGTGTGGGGCGTGCATGAATTTGAAAATTGGAAAAATATTCCTTTTTGGGCAACTATTGAGTTGCGAAATTGCTTTTAAAGCATATGGTTATTAGTATTACTATGCTTTGTTATACTTGGGCTGTAAGCCATGTTGGGGCCTAGTGCCGATCTGTTTTAACCCCTTGGGGGCTATTTTACTGATATTCTCACTACTTTAAAACTATAGTTTTACACTCAGCCTTTCTTGTGAAATTGTTGACACTCTTGCTTGATAATATTACTATTTCTTGAAATGAAATATTATTTTGGGGCGAGAACCCCGTTTTATTCATGGCCCGAGTGGCATGCTGAGAGTGTCTGACTGAGTGAGGCCGAGGGACAATATTGTGAGGATGTTATGATATGAGAGAGGCCGAGTGCCTGAGAGTGATTTATGCTATGATGTGGCTTGTTTATAGCGCTTGGGCTGTAGGAGCCCCTCTGGAGTCTGTACACACCCCCAGTGAGCGCAAGTACCTACTGAGTGCGAGTGCCGAGTGATGAGTGATTGGGAGGCATGAGTGACAGTGAGGTTGCCCGCGGGGCTGATACTGAGTGATGGTGAGGTGCTGAGGAAAATTCTTACGAGTGATGATTATGGCCCAAGGGGCAGTTTTATGATGATATTTTACTGAGTTTTTTACTATGATTCACTTTATTTTTCAAACTGATATTACGGAGAGTTTTATTGTGAAATATTGGAAAAATATACTTGTTTCAAAGGATTTTCTGGAAATTGGTTTTTGAACTTATGTATATTGTATTGAGACTTGATGTTTACTGTTTTGTGGATTGGTGTTTTGTGCTGTGTGTTTCATACACTTCAGACTGTGATTTATTTTCACTATTACTGAGTTGGCGTACTCATCATTACTCCCTGCACCCCTGTGTGCAGATCCAGGTACTGGTTCGGAGCAGTAGTCGTCCGAGCTCGTTGTCATCAGCGTTTGGGATTTCGAGGTAGCTGTCCAGCGTCCGCAGCTTCTCCACTTCCCTTCTTCATATAGTACTTAGTATTTGGTTCATAGACATTTATTATGACATTAGTAGAGTTAGTTTATTCCTTAGATGTTCGGGATCGGTTGACTTCAGTCTTGGGGGATTAGCTTCGACTGTTGAATTGTATTATAATTGCTTAAAAACTTAAAATAAAAAGTTAATTACTTATTTTGCTGATTATTATTAATTTTTGAAATATTATAA
The DNA here is from genome assembly GCA_005239495.1 of Nicotiana undulata. NCBI lineage: Eukaryota > Viridiplantae > Streptophyta > Magnoliopsida > Solanales > Solanaceae > Nicotiana > Nicotiana undulata. The sequence continues at coordinate 86,459 of ML282151.1, read as the reverse complement.
TAGAACAAATGTGTAGTAATGTGATGGTTGGCTAGCCCTAGTTTCACGATAGGTATCATCACAACCTGTTAGGATTTGAAGTCGTGACATGTTAATTTGACATGTTTGACCGAAAAACTGCAATTCGAGAATACTGCGAATACAAAGTATACTGTGCTGCATATATAGAGAGGGCAGGTATGGAATTTGAGGTGGTGAAGTTTGGCTTTTGGGAAATCAAGTGAAGGACAAAGTTGGAAATGGGAAAGGCTAGCCAACGAATTATAAATACGAGGTGTTTTGGTTGGTAGCAACAGCCAAACAGAAAAGAAGAAATAAAAAGCACCGACGAGTTGGAGTGTATGATTGGATAGACGGCCTGCCATTTATGCTTCTTCCAGATAACGTCTCGCCAACCGAAATCCCTTACATATCCAACGCCCTATTTTTTTCTTTTATTTTCCATTTTTTATTTCCTTATTGCGAATAGTTTTAAGAATTTATTTTCTATATCAAACTAATATTTATTTATATTATTTCAAGTGATGTAGATATTATTTGCACCGTTGCGTAAGGATGACACCCTTAAAAAAGAGAGTGTATCCTCTAAAGGGTCATTTGGTACGAGGTATAAGAAGTATAAGGTTGGTATAAAAATTTAGTATCACGTTAATACTCTGTTTGGTTAGCAAACCTGGTATAAGTTATCCTGGTGTTAATTTTAACACTGGGATAACTTATACCTTATAGAAGGCGGGATAATTAGTACCGATATAACTTATACCTTTTTTTTAGAAATTATGCAATTGTCATTCTTAATACAACATACCAAACAATGAATAAATAACAATTTCAGTATAATTAATCCTAGTATAACTTATCATAATATAATTTATACCGGCATAATTTATACCGGTGTGAATCGTATTCCAACAAACGACCCCTAAAAGTAAAATAAGATGCACTTTACATGAATAAAATGGAATATTGCGTCTATTTTCAGTACCTCTGAAAGCTACAATATTAAAATGAATTTTTGAAATAGAGAAATTAATTTCAATTCTTGAATGATGACGTTATTCATTAGAGGGACCAACATATTTAATTTCTACGTGAATTAATTAGGATATCGATTTTCTTATTTATAAAATTACAAAAAAAAAAAAAAAGTATGTTAATCACAAGATGTTTGGAAAGATTGTTCAAGTTTTATTGACTCTCCAAAAAGTATTACTACCATTCTTTTGGTATGGAGAGTCAGAAAATTTAAACCCCGAATCCGGAACGTTAAAACATCTCGTTGGAGGATAATTATAAGAAGAGAATGATAAATTGCATATGTCAGGAATTGAGGTTCCTCCAAAGTTCAAACTCCAAACACGTGTTTCCGAACGAGAATCATCCCCTATATTTGGCTTTAGACTCAAAATCATCCCTTATCTTTCACATAAAGCAATAATAGTCCTCCATGTTTGGTCTTCTTCCTAGCGTCCACTACTTTTTCACGTTCCAATGTTGTGCAAATATTAATCTCAGCCGCAATTTACACAAAAGATTGATATTCTTCATTTAAAAGGCAGCTTCAATGTACACAAGAAACTTTGATACTCAACTACTACTGCGCCGTAACAACATGGTTGCTTCCTATAGGTGACGAAGCTATCCCATGGAATTTATATGGAGTTCTAATTAGGGGTTGTATAGGGTAAATATGTTATGACACGTGGTCATCCAAGGGAAAGACACGTGGAATTCAAGACAGGGATGACCAAAGACCAAACACAACTATTTCGCTTAACGATCATAAAGACATATTAAATGCTTTGCGCTCTGTAGCATTTAATAAAGAATATGCAGTATAAAGGACGACGTCCCGTAAAAGATAATTTGACATTTTTGTTCACCGTTACATCTTCATCAATGACCCTCATAATTGACATTAAAGAAATGCACGATTCTAGGTACTCCTTCCCTAGACAGAACTATAAATATAGAACTCAATTATCATTGTAAAGGACACGAATTTTCTAGCTAACTTACACTACATTGTATACAAAACTTAATATAATTCACTTTCTTGCTTTTGATCTCATCATCGTTGTGTCCAAAAATTTTGTTCCCGAAATTGTCATTTCTGCTATTTTATCTACAATATAAGTATTATATTATTCTTAGTATAAGTATTATATTATTCTTCAATTATTTTATTATTATAGGATCAAATTAGTTCACTTGTCTAGAAGCCACGTATAAATTCAAATGTACCGTTTTACAAGTAAACAGTTTGGCGCCTTGACATCCGTGTAATTAAATTGATTCTTGTCTTCTTTACTAACGTGCTTTGCTTATTTTATCTTAGAAAAGAAAAACCATAAGAAATGGCAGATAACATTGTTAACAACACACACAACCCCGAGATTCGAGGAGATCAACTTCACTTCGAGGACTCAACTAGTGATACTCGTAACAAGGAGAATGACGCAACACCGGTGTATAACAGGTAGTATCCTCGACATGTTCGGGAGGCAACTCCCGATGTTGCTGATGAGGAGCATGTTGTTGACGCAGTAAGGGTTTTACAAGAGCAACCCGCGATCATCCTAGGACATCTCACGCGGTAGGATAAGGTTTTGACGAAGTTGAAGCAAGCACTATTGGGTGCTTCTAACAATGCAAATAGACGAGATACAATTCCTCCCAGTGTCCTTACAAATCAAACAATGCAGAGGGTCGACAATAACACTCTCAAGGGTGAAGTTGGCTCCGACGGAGCTGGGGGGAACCGATCTGGTCTCAGTAACGAGAACGATCCTTTCAAGTGCGAACTTTTACGGTTTACGAGGGATGTAAATGCCCGCATGGACCAACTCCCGGGTGTGCCACCAGTAATGAAGGGCCCGTATTCAAAGAAGTTTTAAGGCCCCAGAAAACTTTGCTAAGTAATTTAGGATTTCGTGGTGCCAGGTAGGCTAATTATAATATTTTATGTGCTATTAATATGATGGACATCAATTGAATATGATAATAAGTGTATAAGTCATATAATAAGTAATATGGGGTCTAAGGAGAGGCCTAAGTCAAAGTCAAGTTGGAAAATTACATAATAGGCTAACATTCCCAATGAGTTCGCACAAGTCCACACTTTGGACGAGCATATCTAAATATATATAACTTTATGTGATTAACAACCTATCAAATGAAAGATCTTTGAGTCTAGTTTCTAACGCTTCAAACCGTTCGTTATTTGGACACTCCTACAAACAGTTATGATCAAATTACCAAAGACTGGATCTACAATCAATTTCGCGATCACAAAACGGTTCCGCGGACCGCATAAGCATCGCAAAATGGAGCAGAGATGGACAATCTATTATGCTGTTGCATAATTGATTATGCTGCAATTCTTTTGTCCACAAAACGATTATGTTATAGCATAATTGCACCACATAATCGACTTCGGGGGTCATTTATGAAAATTTTCATATCCGATCCAATTTTGATATAAGGCCTTAGGGGGTCATTTTAGAAGGTAAAATGTGATTTTTTACAAAGAGGAGAGAGCTATCTTAGAGAGAGAAACAGAATACCTATCTATTTTGTTCATCAATTCTTGCTCAAGGCTTGAAGATTTCACAAGATCTTCATCTAATAGGTAAGATTCTACTCCCTAGCCCTAAATTTCGGGATTTGATTAAAAGTAGGTCATGAGAAGTATGAGCGTGGGAGTGAGAGTATTATGTATATATAAATGAAATAAGGTTTGTGGGAATATTGTTGATCTCAAATAAGTAAAGATTGGGTTGTGGAATGAAGGAAATCTTGTAGAAGAACCTTGTAGCCAAATTTGCACACCTAGTGTTTGATAGAATGCTCAAATGAGCTGAGACCATGAATATCTTCCTAATTATGGTTCAATTTTGTTATGTCTAAAAATAGATTGGGATTGCTAGAATCTCCGGAATGTTGTAGTAATTTAAAGAAAGCTCAAAGCGAGGTATGTTGGCTAAACTTCCTCTCTCGGAATTGAATTTCATAATGTTTCCGTAAGTTGAAGTATGATCGGCCCAAAATCCCTAATTTCTACATTTCGAGTTATCCCCTATAAACTTATAAACTTGATTATTCCGAATGAGCCTTATATCGAAAGCTAGATGTTCAAACTATGGTTTTCTTATTAAAATGGTATGGCTTTGAGTTGTAATTTAAATGAAAACTAGTTTACCAATTGAGGAAAATTCAATGTGCTTAATGCTCCTAATTTCTCCTATGTATACCAAATGTCTTGATTGAGCGCGTCTTGCTTTTGATAATCTATAAAGATGTTTTAAAATAGAGTGTGGCCAACGTGCCGAGAACATAAGTTATGATTGTGATTAGTGATGCCAATAAAATGAGAAAATGTGAAACAAATTATGAAATAAGCCTTGACTCAACTGTTTTAAATGACTTCTAAAAGTAGAATTTGCCTAAAGACTCTTATACTCAATTTATGCCCATAAGTGGCCGTTTAGATAATGCATTACCTTATAAATACATCCAATATGATCATAGTTCTTACATACTCCGGTGTTGGAATTGTACATTGCCGTGATTGTAAAGAGTAATTCAAGAATAATTGGTGTATTTTCTTGTTTATTACTTTGATGTGTGTTTCTATTGTTGGTTGGTATGTCCCCTCCTTTGGGAAGAATCCTTTGTCTTTAAAGTCCCATTACTAATAAACTTGAGGTATATGATTTCTGAAATACTCTATATGCTGGTAATTGGTGATGATCCTTGAAATTAAAAGAAGTGAAAGTGTTGAATATGAAATACGGCCACTGTGCCATGAATAAATAATCTTGTGAATGGCCAACAGAGCCAAGGAAATATTGTAGTTGTGAGTGCTTAAAAATACTCAAGAAGATTTATACCATGTGAAAGATGTTGAGGTGAGTACATTTGTATTTTTATGTTACCTTTGTGTTCAAATCAAGATAAAAAAATATTATTGGGAGAATCGATAGTCACCGAGGAAGGGTAGGTTGAAATAACTTAACCCTGAAACTACATGTGTCGCTGTAGGAGTGAATTGTTAATATTACCCTTATTTGTGATGAGATTGATGTGATGAAATTACTTTCCTCAGTTGGGATGAGATTATTGGTAAAAGTGGATGATGTCGAATCACACAACATTATGGTGAGATGGCCTAGCCGATTGGGCCATGATCGGATGCCATGCCGCACACATGGCTGTGATTACGCTGGAAATTGTGATATAAATCTGTGATATAAAATGTGATTGTGGTTGATGCCTTCAAATAAGGTGGCTTAGCCAATCGAACCATGATTGGACGTCGTGCCAAGAGTACGGTGGCATTGTGAACAGTGGTATCATGACTTGTGGTACTATCGGTACTAAAGATCTCCCAACTAAAAATATGTATTAAAATTGTTATGTTTCAATTGGGCATTTGGATATTATTGTTATGGAACTGGAGATCAAGAGGAGTAGGAAGAAGAGGACGGGGTGCAGACAACCTAAGATCAAGTGGGGTAACTTGACCAAGGACAAAGCTCCGGAGTTAGGGGAGATGTTGTTGGCTATGAGGGCCTGGATGACTAGGGGACGCGTCTAGTATGTGGTTTACGATTGCGGATTGCATTAAGGTAGCTGCTAGAGAGGTCCTAGGGGTCACGAAGGGCTCTCCTGTGGGTCATAAGGGGGACTTGTGGTGGAATGGAGAGGTTCAAGGTAAAGTGGAAGGTAAGAAAGCTGCTTATTTAAAGCTAGTAGAGAGTACAAACGAGGAGGAAAAAAAGACTTATCGGGAGTGTTACAGAAAGGCAAAGAAAGAGGCTAAGTTAGCAGTTACGACGACTAAGAACGCAACGTTTGCTCGTTTGTACGAGGAGCTCGAGGGCAAAGGCGAGGAAAAGAGGTTGTACCAGTTGGCCTAGGTGAGGGAGAGGAAAGCCCGCGATTTAGACCAAGTCAAGTGCATCAAGGAAGAGGATGGCAAAGTGTTGATGGACGAGGCACTCATTAGGAGAAGATGACAAATATACTTCCATAAATTGTTGAATGAGGAGGGGGATAGACGCATTCTGATGGGTGAGTTGGAGCACTCCGCGAGTCGGCGGGATTTTGGGTATTGTAGGCGGATTACGGTAGAGGAGGTGGAAGGGGCGATGCGTAAGATGTGTAGGGGCAGAGCGACGGGGACAGACGAAATCCCGATGGAATTCTAGAAGAGTGCGGGGCGGGCAGGTTTGGAGTGGCTCACTGGGATGTTTAATGTTATTTTTAAGACAAAGAAGATGCCCGAAGAATGAAGGTGGAGTACGATGGTTCCTCTTTACAAGAACAAGGGTGATATCCAAAATTTCAACAATTATAGGGGTATCAAGTTGTTGAGTCACACTATGAAGGTTTGCGAGAGGGTGGTGGAGGCCAGGGTGAGGAGGTGCATGTCTATTTCCGAGAATCGGTTTGGATTCATGCCGGGGCATTCGACTACGGAAGCGATTCATCTGGTAAGGATATTAGTGGAGCAGTACAGGGAGAGGAAGAAGGATTTGCATATGATGTTTATTGACCTTGAGAAAGCATACAATAAAGTTTCGAGGGAGGTCCTGTGGAGGTGTTTGGAGGTTAGCGGTGTTCCAGTAACATACATTAGGGTTATTAAGGATATGTATGATGATGCTAAGACTCGGGTGAGGACTGTGGGTGGTGACTCAAAGCATTTCCCTGTGGTGATGGGGTTGCACTAGGGATCGGCTCTTAGCCCATTTTTATTTGCCTTGGCGATGGATGTACTGTCGTGTCACATCCATGGGGAGGTGCCTTGGTGCATGTTATTTGCCGATGATATAGTGTTGATTGATGAGACGCGTAGCGGAGTTAACGCGAGGTTGGAGGTTTGGAGACAAACCTTAGAGTCTAAAGGTTTCAAACTAAGTAGAACCAAGACAAAATACTTGGAGTGCAAATTCAGTGACGGGACCCATGATGCAGTCGTAGAGGTTAAGCTTGATGCTCGAGTTATCCCCAAGAGAACGAGTTTTAACTATCTCGGGTCTATTATCCAGGGTAATGGGGAGATTGAAGAAGATGTCGTGCATCGCATCAGAGCGGGATTGATGAAGTGGAGGCTCGCTTCTGGTGTTTTGTATGATAGGAATGTGCCGCTATGACTTAAGGGTAAGTTTAATCGAGTGGTAGTTCGACCGACTATGCTGTATGGGGCTGAGTGTTGGCCAGTCAAGAACTCCCACGTGCAGAAGATAAGAGTAGAAGAGATGAGGATGTTGAGATGGATGTGTGGGTGTACTAGGAGAGATAGGATTAACAATGAAGCTATCCGGGACAGAGTGGGAGTAGCCTCCGTGGAGGACAAGATGCGGGAGTCGAGGCTGAGATGGTTCGGACATGTTAAGAGAAGAAGCCTTGATGCTCCTGTCAGGAGGTGTGAGAAGTTGTCCATGGAGAGTTTGAGAAGAGTTCAAGGTAGGCCTAAGAAGTACTGGGGAGAGGTGATTAGGCAGGACATGCCGCTGCTTCAGCTCACTATGAGGACATGACCCTTGATAGGAGGGTGTGAAGGTCGAGGATTAAGGTAGAAAGTTAGTAGGTAGTTTATAGTTGTTCATCGATAGTCTTAGTAGCATGCATGTACCTTCATATTCTTAGATTTTTATTACGTTATGTGGTTTTGTTCGCCTCAGGTATTGTATTCCCTGTTGCTATTATTTGGTACTACTTATCCTTTATCTCCCCCTTTTCTCTTTTCTCTTCCATCTTTATTCCTTCCTTGATTTCCTCTTCTTCTTGCCCTTCTTGAGCCGAGGGTCTATTGGAAACATCCTCTCTACATGCATTAGGTAGGGGTAAGGTTTGCGTACAGACTACCCTCCCCAGACCCCACCTGTTGGTATCAAATTGGGTTTGTTGTTGTTGTTGTTGTTGTTTCTATGGCCTTATTTTTCTTATATGATTATTCTATTTTGAAAGAGGACTTTTAGCCTTACATACTAGTACTATTCAACAGTACTAACGTCCTTTTTGCTGGGGGCGCTGCATCTTTAATGGATGCAAGTGGTTCTGCAGTAGGCGACAGTGATCAGTGAAAGCTATACGCTCTTTTCAGCTAACTTGGTGATCCCCACTTCATTTCGGGGTCATATATAATTGTTTATCTTGTACTTTGTATTTTGAGGTATAGCGGAGCCTTGTTGACTGCATTTCCATATTACTCTTCTGTTGTATTTAGAGGCTCCGTAGACAGGTTGGGGTGGTGCTTGATATTGGGAATTGAATTAGAAATATTGGTATTTGGCAAACATATTTTTCATCATATCTATAAAAATTATAATATTTTGGCTATTATGGTTGAAATTGCTAATGAAAGCAAAATGAAAGTTGTTAATGAAATATTTTCAGAATATGATCAATGGAGCACATCTCCTTTTTATTCAAAGATGAATTTGGGTAGAATGAAATCTAACAGGCTTGCTCCGTCGGGTTTACTCGGTTGAGTGTCGGTTGTGCTCCTCGGTTTTGGGGCGTGACAGAAGTATACTCAATTCCCGTACAAGCCGAGTGCAACACCAGAGTTAATCCCGAAACGGTTCAAAAGGCATGAAGTGCCAAAATATGATAGAAATTCGAATCCCTAGGAGCATATTACCACTTACACGACGACAGTAAAAGGAAACGCATTCCATAGATTCCTTTGAGATGCTCGCGGATTCTTTCATCAAGGCCCATGCCGGGGCTAGAAAAGTGCAAGCTGGAAAAGCTGATATATTCAGGATTGCGTAGGGTGAGTCCGAGTTGCTACGAGAATTCGTCACCCATTTCCAGAAGGAAAGAATGTCGCTCCCGGCTGTCCCAGATGAAACGGCTGCTGAAGCATTCACTAAGGGACTGAATCCGAGAAGTTCAGACGCTTCCTGGAAATTAAAGGAAAGCTTACTTGAGTTTTAGGCAACGACGCAGATGTCCACAATCGGTATGAGTCAAAGATAAGAATCGAATATGAAAAAGTTGGATTTCCATTGTCGGCCAAAGGACGGGAGAAGAATAAAGAAATATCAAAAGATGACTACGACGCGAACATGTGGACCTCGAGGGGTCGGTTTTTTCCATACGAACTAACTGAAGGCCGTGGTAGCCCCCCCACCCC
>ML282151.1:41426-77137 GCA_005239495.1 Nicotiana undulata | reverse complement strand
CCCCCCGGACATCAAACAAGTTCACCGTTGATAGTGGGCCAAAAAATAGGCCGTTACAGGATAAGGAAAATTCGGGATCTCGGGATTCTCCTTGCCCCAAGTTATCGGAATACAACTTCAACGTCAGTACAGTGGAATTGGTGTCAGCCATGAGAAACATTAAAGAGACAGGATTCCCAAGACCAATAAGATCTGATTCTAGCCAGAGGGATCCTAACCTATGGTGTGAACACCATAGGACAAATGGCCATCGGACAGGGGACTACCGACACCTTCGGGAAGAAGTGGCAACGCTGTTGAAGAATGGTAACCTCAGAGAATTCTTAAGTAGCCGAGCTAAGAACTACTATGGTCGGAACAGAGACAACGCAGAACCCTTGAAAGCGGGAGAAGAGCCCCCACGCCAAACGATCAATATGATCTTTGAGGGGAATGAGATTTATGGAGTCACATTTTCGGCAGAAAAGAAGACGAAAGTTTCAATAACTCATAGTAAAAGGCTTCGGGAAGGTGATATCACTTTCAAAGAGGAGGACGCAGACGAATTGTTGTTACCGCACAACGATGCACTGGTAATTTCTTTAAATGTGTTAGACTTTAAAATTAAATGTATTTTAGTGGATCCAGGAAGTTCGGTTAATATAATACAATGGAGAGTATTGGAGAAATCTAAACTCACCAGGAGCGTTGTTTTGGACACAAAGCTCCTCCCTGGTTTCAACCTCTCAAGCGTAACGACTTGGGGGAGATTTTTCTGTTCACGAACACAGAAGGAGTAATGAAAAAAACTCTCTTCGAAGTAGTAGATGGTGACATGGGATACAATATCATATTGGGAAGGCCATGGCTACACGAGATGAAAGTTGCCCTCGACATATCACCAATTGCTGAAGTTTCCAAATCCCAAAGGAATCAGGCAGATAAGGGGTGATCAACTAGAAGCAAGGGAGATGAATGCAATTTCACTTTCCAGTAGTAAAGGGAAGGAGCACGGCGACATAGCAATTACAGGAACCAACATCTGCTCCCGAGCTCGAAGAAGTTTGCTTGGGCACAGAATCGTCAGAACATTATCAGGTGCCAAGATATTTCCAAGTTCCAGAAAAGACGGACGCGATGAAGTCCACGGTCGAAGAACTGGAGCGGGTTGCATTGTTCGAAGAATTCCTAGAAAGGGGAAGTTCCATTTGGGAACGGGGCTGCACCCGGAGTTCAGGTCTGGTTTTATTGAATTTCTTAAATTTAACGCATATTGTTTTTCATGGTCGTATGAGGATATGACAGGTATCCCGATGGAGGTAGCAGTGCACAAGCTAATCTTGGATCCTGATGTACCTCCGGTAAGACAAAAGAAGCGCCCTATTGCCGAAGCCAGGAACAAATTCATCAAAGAAGAGGTAACCCGCTTGCTTAAATCGGTTCGATCCGATAGGTAAGATAGCTGGACTAGATGACTAACGTAGTGGTAGTTCCTAAAAAGAACAATAAATTCCGTATGTGTGTATATTATATAGATCTTAATAAGGCGTACCCGAAAGACTCGTTCCCATTTCCAAATATCAATCAAATGATTGATGCCATGGCCGGGCACAAGTTAATAAATTTCCTTGATGCTTATTTAGGGTATAACCAAATCAAGATAAACCCAGAAGATCAGGAAAAAACTTCGTTTATACTGAATTTCGGTACATATTGTTATAGTGTGATGCCTTTCGGGTTGAAGAACGCCAGAGTCACTTATCAGCGGCTCGTGAATAAGATGTTTGAAAATCAAATAGGAAAAAATATGTAAGTTTATATAGAAGATATGCTTGTTAATTCTTTGAATGCGGGTGACCACCTCAAACATCTGCAAGAAACCTTCAATATCCTGAGAAAGCACAACATGAAACTTAACTCCAAGAAATACGCGCTCGGGGTTAGTTCTGGTAAGTTCTGGGATTTCTGGTCTTGCAAAGGGAAATTGAGGTAAACCCCAACAAAATCAAGGGCATAGAGGAAATCCCGGATCAACTATTGAGCATAAAGGAAATCCAAAGGCTCACGAGAAGGTTGGCAGCTCTAAGTAGGTTTATTTCCCGATCGTTAGAAAAATGTCATCGTTTCTTCGCTTTTTCTCAAAAGAAAAATGATTTCGAATGGACACCATAGTGCCTAACAAGACTTGAGGGTTTTGAAGAGGTACTTCTCAAGTCTTCCGTTGCTCTCAAAACCAAAAGAAGGCGAAACATTATTGGTCTATCTCGCGGTCTCGGAAGTTGCAGTAAGTGCATTTTTAGCCCGTGATGACAAAGGTATGCAGTCTCCCATTTATTATGTTAGCAAAATTCTAATGGGATCAGAAACTCGCTACCCACATTTGAAAAAATTGGCCTTAGCTCTCGTAATTGCCGCTTCGAAACTGAGGCCCTAGTTCCAACCACCCGATAGCTGTGGTGACAACTTTTCCTTTGCGGAACATCCTCCATAAGCCCGAGCTCTTGGGAAGACTGGCCAAACGGTCCGTCGAAATGAGTGAATTCGACATTGAATACAAACCAAGGACTGCAATTAAGTCACAAGTCTTGGCTAATTTCGTGGCCGATTTTAGTCCGGGACTACTTCTTCTAGCAACCAAGGAGGAAGCAATGGTGTCGTAATTGACATCAGGATTTTGGACCTTATTTACGGATGGGGCCTCCAACGTAAAAGGTTCCGAACTTGGAATAGTCTTAATCATGCTTTTGGGGAAAACTTTGAGGCAATCCATGAGAACAATCCTTTTAGCTAACAATGAAGTAGAGTATGAAGCTTTGATTGTAACACTTGAATTGGCCCGGGGACTTGACTCTGAGGTCATCGAAATCAAATTCGACTTGCAAAGGGTGGTAAATCAGGGTCTATGGGATCATTGACACTAAAGAAGAGCGCATGCAATAGTACGTGATAAAGGTCCAGGCTCTGTTGGCACAATTCCGGGAGTTGTCAATTACTCACATCCCAAGGGAGGAGAACGCAGAGGCAGATGCGCTAGCAACTTAGGATAATCAACTGAAATAAAGGGAACAACGTCTGGCGAGGTGGTAAAATTGACAAACTTGGTTCTAGATACATATTGTTACTACGAGGAAATTTCAACTAGTTTGGTATGGGACTGGAGGAACTGTCACGACCCAAACCGATGGGCCACGAGGGGAACCTGGTACCTTACTCGACCGAGTATCAACGTAATGTATATTGCGTATCATTCTATCTTAGGTAAATGAACCAGAGTAAAGCATGAGAAAATAATAACTTATACATATGACATACTGGTCTATAAGACAAAAATGATCACTCGCTCCCTAAACATAGGCCAATAAGGCCATACAATCTTTCACATACACGACATATGTCTACAAGCCTCTAAGAGTAAATAAATGACATAAAGGTCGGGATAGGGCCCCGTCATACTAGTAAATACATGTCCTAATCATACTGACAAAATAAGCAACTCCGGAGAAAATGGAGTGCACCAACACCTTCTGTTGAGCTGATATCCTACTTGGAGAACCCTCGACCTATTATTTACCGTGAAAATGGTAACTACAATTATAGTTAGTTATGTGGTTCTAAAAATATTTGATTTAACTTAATACTGGTTATTGAACAGTTTTAGCTAAATGTGTTAGGATAGAACGGTGAGAAAACGATTAAAAATCTAAAGGAAAGCAAACCAGAATGCCTTAAGTCGAAGGCTCGACGTCAACCTCGGGGGTCCCTGGGACCGAGATTCGGGCCTAGATCGGGTAATCGATGGAGCTATAATAGGATTATAGGCCTTGAGATACACTATTTATGATCAATGATAAGCTATAAATTAAGAACAGGTAAAAGAAAGCAATAAATGCAAGTAAACGAGCTAATAAAGAGGATTAGAGGATGTTTGATATTAAAGTATAGAATGTTCTTGTGTCTTGTATTCAATGTATTGTGTATATACCAAGTGAAAAAGGTCCCCTTTATATAGTGGAGAGGATCTACATATAGTACATTAGCATTTATTGTGAAGATCTTGATTGATTCGGCTAATCAACGCCTAGGTATGAAATCGTACTTCGTTATAGAACTGTCCGCCTCGATCTTTGTGTCATTCCTCATGTCGATCCCGGACCCATATCCTTTTTGGGTTGGAGGCTATCAGTCTTTGACCTTGGGCCATACGAACGACCATAAGATATCATAATACTCATAAAATTGGTCTCCCCAATTTTAGCCGTATACAAATAGTCCCCCCATTTCTTGGAGCATAGAGACAAGAAACGGTCTGAGGTTATTATTATTGCATCATCTGCACTGCACGAGGTGACCGTCGAATTGGAGAAAGAGGCACCGCATCTGTACAATCGTTAGATAGTTCCTGCATCGATCACAACGTTCATCACCCCTTTGACTTCCTTTGGCATATGCGGAGGCCTTTCTATAAGTACTCCCTCTTTTCCTCTTTTCCTTTTGCAGTGCCCTCAAGCCCCTTAAAATTTTCTTTACTTCAGATTCACTTCTCTGAACTCACATACTTCCTTCTTTTTTGATTCCCAGAAAGAAAATGGCAGAGAGCTCCTCCTGCGTTCCTCGGACAGGCGAACCTTCTTTTCCTTCTCGCCAACTACACGAGGAAAAGAAGGAATCTCCTCGCCTCGAGGACTCTATCCCCGGGGCTTGTGTGATACATCTAACTTCAAGACTGACAAACTCCCTCCGAGGCCAGGGCGATGTGAGCCCATGTCCCGGTATATCAGCTTGATCTCTGATATTGGGAGAGTAAAAGCGGACTGCCTGTGGAGTAGTTCGGCGCTGGTGAAGATCCCTTCCCGTGAGGAAGATATCACTACGCATGAAGTTGTCTTTCTCAGTGTGTACACTTACCCCTTTACTCTTGGGCCGGTGGGACCCTCTTTGCCCCAAATAGACCCCGTCATCCTGGATTTCTGTTAGCGGTACCGAGTGACTCTTGGTCAGATACATCCGTTGTTCTGGCGCGTTGTTTATATGACTATGTATCTTGTCAACATGGTTGAGGGAATGCCTTTTACCCTTTACCAGAATGTACAGCCCCCGGCTTTATCGAGACGGTCTGATCAAGCTCCAGCGTCGGGCCTCGAAGGCCTTTTTTGACTATACTGACGAGGTCACAGACAGAGGATGGATGAGCCGTTTTGTCCGAATTAGGATTGCAGATTTGATTCCGAAGGAAAGGATGCCGTATCCTGAGAAGTGGAAGATGAAGCGTTAGTGTAAACGTTCTCCAGACGCCATTCTTTTTCTCGTGGATTAATTATTTACATAACGTTTCCTGTCGTTGTTGCAGCCATTGCTACATATCCTGGCTCGGTTAAAAGTCTCTCGGAATGGGTTCGCCAGCTAGACTCAGTCTGTTCTTATGCTAAGCGTGTGTGGCGCGATTTGTCAGTGGGCCAATTGGAGGCGAAAAATCATGGTAAGCTTATGGTAAGTTTTTTTTCCGTTGTAAGTGTGTCTCTTCGGGCAAGGCATTGTTGATCAAATTTCTGTGCTCGGCGACTTATGCTTTTACATTTGCACAGGTCTGGGGGAAAGTTCTGTGATGAGGGAGGCGATGCTCGGAGAGGCGGGCATCCTGAGTCTATCAAAAGAGAGAAAAGAAAGAATAGCTCTGTGACCGGATCTTCGAAATCGAAGATAACCAAAGTGGCCGAGTCTTTGGTGGTTTTGACTTCCGAGGCTTGTGGGAGTCCCCGAGTCGCTAATGGGGAGAGGGTCGATTCCAAGGCGATGCCTGTGAGAGAAGAGAACTTGGTCGCCTCATGTTTTGCCAAACCCGCCACCGCCGAGCCAGAGGTGCTCGGGCGTATTTTTTATGCGGCAACTATTCAATCTGGGGCTGAGGATCCCGTTAGTGGAGATACAGGTATTGTTCCTGATCTGGGAACTCACCGGGATTCCTCCCAAGTTGATACACATTTGGTTGCAGGGACGGAGGTGTCCTGTCCCGCCATTCATCAAGGGCGAGGTAAGGCCCCGGTTCCTTCATCCGGGATAATCGACGTGGATGACTCCCCTATGGAACCGACTTTCCCTATGGAGCAATCATGGAACGTCCACCATGAAGAGTTCCCTGGCGCGGGAATATCCAGTGGGGGTGTGGCTCCAAAGACACATGCCGAAGCTGAAGGGAGCCCTGAATCCAGTGAGTTACCTATTTTCAATGAGCTCGACAGGCTTTGTAAACAGGTATCTCCTCGCAAATCTTGCTAGGAATTTTGTCTTTCATATTCCTTATCTTGCCCCGTTCCTCTGTCAGGCCAAGGTATTCTACGACCAGACCTTCGCTAGATTCCAAGCTGATTTAGCTTTTTACAAGAGTAAATGCTGGAAGATCACTTCGGAGATCGGCGAGCTCAGAGGCTGCCTTGATGAGAAAGAGAGAGAACTCCACGATCTTCGTACTCGCCTGGAGGTGGAGACCAGGGGGAGGGTTTTCCTTGTTGATCAAGTATCGTAGCTCCTTCCTGTTTATGGTCGTCTATCTTATTTTGGTCTCATGACTCGCCTTGGTCGTTCCTTTGCAGCTTGAGAAAAATGAGGCTTTGTTGAGGGAGGAAATTCGAGCCCTCGACGCTGAAATTATCGGACTACGGGGGCATGTGAGTGAGATAACTACTAAGAGGAGTAACCTCGAAGAAAAGGTGACCTTGCTTGAGCATCAGCGTCACGATGCTAGGAGAGAGTGCGATGAATATAAGGATCGTCTTGGTGAGTCGGCCATTGCGTTATCTGCAGCCAGAGCTGAGACCGAGGCACTTATTTCTTCGTATAAATAAGATGATGTTGCGGTGAACGCTCATGCCAAGGAGGTGTCTGAATGGGCCGATTTACGGCTAGGTCGAGCTGTAGATCATGCTCGTCTAAGATCCCGGAGGCTGGCCCTGGAGGATGTTTGCGCTGGGGGCATCGACCTGGTTGCTGAGATTGAGAAAGTCAAGCTTTTGGAGGAAAAGGCCGTTGTTCTGATTACATTTGAGGTTGGACCGAGAGATGGCTCGGAGGATGGCGACAATGGAGGAGAAGTCCCCGAAGGGGACCAAGTTGTTGAAGATTCCGATGCCGAAAATGAGATTGTCGAGGGCACAACTCCCTAGGAAACTGTATGAAGGTATAACTCTGGTGGTGGAGTAGGGTTATGTTTGTTTATCTCATGTGCGGGCTTAGGACATGGATCTGGTGAATAAGTTTTATTATTTATCTGGTGTATGTAATAAGGCTTTCTCTTTCTGTCTTCCCTTGTTTCTGCTTTTGCCCCTTTCCCCGACTCACAATGTTGACCTGGTTGCTGCGACCAAGAGGTTTGACCCTTCGGGTTACAAATCCCGAGCCAAACTTCGGGTTAACCCGTCGTGGCTTAACTGGCACGTGGGTATTATGGTGTTGTCCTGTGTGCTTGTTTGTAGGCTCTCGTGTGAATTTCTCCGGGCGTGATCCTTGGGCCGTCAGCTGAGCTCGTCGATCCTTAGGTTCTGAGTTAGCTCTGAGGCTTTTTCGCATTGGCTTTAAGGCACTTACGTGACTTGTAATTAACCATTCTGGGCTCAGTCCCCGAGTCGGGTTACGACTTCAAGGGAATCTACCCTTTAGGTTTTTGGATTAGCCCGTAGGCCTTTCTGCGCTGGCTTTAAGGAACTTACGCGATTTTTAATTAACCATTCTAGGTTCAGTCCCCAAGCCGGGTTACGGCTTCGAGGGGATTGACCCTTTAGGTTTTTGGATTAGCCTGTAGGCCTTTATGCACTGGCTTTAAGGCACTTACACGACTTTTAATTAACCATTCCGGGTTCATTCCTCAAGTCTGGTTACGGCTTCGAGGGAATTGATCCTTTAGGTTTTCGGATTAGCCCGTAGGCCTTTATACGCCGACTTTAAGGCACTTATGCAACTTTAGCATTGTTACACTTTTTATTGCTCAAAGATCTGCTTGAGGTTCTTTCCGTGTTTATCCGATTCTTCAACGACCCGGAAGGGCCTCGATTGCGAGCTGTTACGATGAACGGGAAAAACCTCTTTTTTACGAGACGACATGAAAATGTTTGAAACTCTTTTTCGTGAGCCGACATAAAAATATTCGAAGTTCTTGCTTACACTGAAGGTAGCATGATTTTAACCGGTTCTTTTCGAAGGATTTAATTAATTTAAGGCAATAGTCAGGCATCCCCGAATCGCTTGTTGTTGTTAGGTCGGAGCCTATCGACCGGAGTCGCCTTGTTCGGTCGTAGCCCTTAGCCCCGGGTATCGTATCCTCGGCATCTGTATTCGAGGGTATGCCTTTTTAGGGGTCTTATAAGTTTAATATATAGCCTCGACTTTGAAGTCGGGACCGTGTCTTGTTATTTAGATACGCCCGATGGGGACCTTACGATCTTTATCATGCCCGTAGGACTTACAGTTTCAGTATATCTTGATCATACCCGTAGGACTTACAATTTTTGGCATATCTTGGTCATGCCCGTAGGACTTACAGTTTTTGGCGTATCTTGGTCATGCCCGTAGGACTTACAGTTTTCAGTATATCTTGATCATTCCCGCAGGACTTACAGCTTTTAAACATTCCCGAGGATACCCTCTTGAGATCTTACGACCTCGGGTCTTGACTATTGTCAGTAATAATCATTTCCAGTGTTAGCAAAGTGTTCGACGAAAAATGCTTCTTTGATTATTTGATATGAGTGTACATGTTTCGGCCCTTATATACGGGCATGGTTTATTTGACCGTTTGACCTGGCATATAATTTTTCTATCGTAATCTTCCTCGGCTTGCTCTGTTCAAAGGGATATTTCCTTGGGGATACGTCCCCCCAGTATTTGAGGCTTATCTGTGTGTAGCCTCGAATACTTGCCAGATCTCGTTCCGGGAAGCGCTTTAGGTGTTGCCTCGTTAAAAACCTTGCCGGTAAAACCCTTTTCAGGACAAAAATCCGACCGAAGGAGAAGAGTGCAACGCATGCTTTAAAACCCGAAGTTCTTGAGTCGGGAGACCTCCCGTTCTTCCCTTGTTGGGTATCTACGAACAAGTTAACTTTAAATTTAACCTAACAACAAAGAGGGTTAGTCATACCTTGATCGCAGTAGCGTTTCAGCTTCGGCTATATGTTATTTTCACCTGCCTAAGGACGCGGTACGGCCCTTTACTCAAGAGCTTGGAAGCAGCTCGGGGTATAACTCCTTATGACTGTTCGGCTGGTTGTTTTGTCTCTTGGTTATTTTTTTGCGACGAGCGTTGTCGTTGGCGCCACATCGTGTACCGCGAACATTTCCTTTGCGGCATGTTGCTCCCCGTATATTGTCTTTATTTCCTTCTTTGAGGGAAATTTCATCATCTGATGGAGGTTCGATTGTACCGCTCTCATGCAGTGTATCCATGGCCTTCCTATCAAGGTGTTGTATCTCATGTCCCCGTCGATGACATGGAATTTGGTGTTTTGGATTGTGCCAACCATGTTGACCGGGATGATAATTTCTCCCTTGGTTGTTTCGCTTTCCATGTTGAATCCGTTCAGCACTCGAGTGGAGGGCACGATTTGTTTGAGCAACCCGAGTTTCTCTACCACCCTAGACCGGATTATGTTGGGCGAGCTACCTGGATCTACAAGTACACGTTTAATTTCAAATGTATTTACAAGAAAAGAGATTACCAGAGCGTCGTTGTGAGGCTGAGACAAGGTCTCGATGTCTTCGTCACTGAATGTGAGGGCGTCTTCAGGCATATACCCTTGATTCCTTTTTTCCCTGGTGATAGATATCTTCGTTCGTCTGAGGATCGTCTCTTGTGGGATGTCGATCCCTCCCATGATCAAGTGGATGACGTGTTGCGGCTCCCCTATCTTGTTCTTCATGTTCGTCTCTCTTTCCCGAATTTGGGTTTTAGCTCGGTCACTGAGAAACTCCTTGAGATGTCCTTTGTTGATTAACCGAGCCACTTCTTCCCCGAGCTGTCTGCAGTCCTCGGTTCTGTGGTCGTGTGTGTTGTGGAATTCACACATCATGTTGTGATTTCTTTGTGACGGATTTGATAATACGGGTTTCGGCCACCTGGTGTCCTTGATTTTACTTATGGACAACACGATATCTGAAGCAACGACATTGGAGTTGTATTCTGATAGCCTGGGCGCTTCTGCTGGTACCGCAGATCGGTCGTAGCCGACTTAGCCCACGAGTCCCCGGGGATCGTAACCTCAATTTTCCCTCCGATCGTTGCGAGGTATATTTTTGATTTCTTTGTGTGTGATTTATGTGGCCATGTGTGTTGTGTAATTTGCACATCATGTTGTGATTTCTTTGTGACGAATCTGATAATACGGGCTTCGGCCACCTGGTGTCCTTGATTTTACATATGGCCGACACGATATCTGAAGCAACGACATTCGAGTTGTATTCTGATATCCTGGGCGATTCTGCTGGTACCGCGGACCGGTCGTAGACGACTTGGCCCACGAGTCCCCAGGGATTGTAACCTCGATTTGCCCTCCGATCATTGCGAGGTATATTTCGCCTGGGGACATGTCTTTGGTCCTCAACATACGGTTGGTACCTTTCTTTGCTCGATCTCGAATCTTTTGCCAGGAGCCGACTAGGGTATACTGAGCCCGAGGGGGTCCCTAATTGGTCGCCTTCCACCCTAATTTTTGACCGGTATCTGTTGTGTACGTCCGCCCAGATGATGGCGGGGTACTCGACCAGGTTTTGTTTCAGTTGCTTCGAAGCTATTGAGCTTCGTTCGTTCACGCCCTGAGTGAAGGCCTGTACCAGCCCAATCATCGGATACTGGCGACAACTCTATCCGTTCCATTTGGAAGCGAGACACGAATTCCCGCAGCATCTCGCTTTCCCTCTACCTTATTTTGATGACGTCTGATTTTCTGGTTGCAACTTTAATGGCTCCGGCATGTGCCTTTATGAAAGAATCTACCAATACGGCGAACAAATCTGTTGAATTGGGGGCCTGTTGATATCCAATTTTTTCTCAAAATATTTTTAAATTGCAGATATAGCCTCAAAATCATGCATTAATAGCAATTGACATTTTTCCATAATTTTCCTATATTTGTATTAATTCATTATAATTTATCCAGCATTTCATTTCCTATAAACAATTACAAATTCCATTACAAATGATTTCAAAAGTATTTCTTCATTTCATTAATTATGTAGGGTCCTATTAAGACCAAATTATTTCATAAATAGCCAAGTTAGCACCTTTTGGCTATAATTGCAATACCTTTGCAATTCTAGCCCAATCATATGATCTTATACCATTTTTTGTATGGAAATTTGTCATTTGTATTTTAAAATACTAAATAATTATTTTTAACTATTTTCTGTGCATGAAAATCAATTTTTATGATTATTAGTTATTTTACAAATTATTTTAATTAATTGCTTTGGGTATTTAACAAATAGCCTAATATTATTTCAATTGTAGCCTATTAAAATAAGCCCAAACCCAAATTGAATTAACCCAATACCCCATGCCCAATCCGTTAAAATCCACCCGACCCAATTCCTGGTTTAATCCTGGTCGTTGATCAATTTTGATCAACGGTCCAGATTCCCCCTTTCCTAATTTAACCCTAAGGACTACCCTTCCCCCGTTTCATTTTCCCTCTCATTCTCTCTGTTCTCTCCGCCGTTACACTCTCCTCTCCCCTCTTAAACTCTCTCTGAGCTCCCTCACCGGCTGTTGCTTTGCCGGTGACCATGCTGGTCTCACCACCATCCCTAGCCTCCATGGCTCCCTCACACGCCGGATTATTGCTACCCTAAGGTCCTCAAGAGAACTTGAAGCGTTTTAACTCCCACCCATGGCCTTTCATGCTGTTCTCCGGTCGTTCACGACCGTCTGAGTAAGATTCCCTTATTTCCGGCTAGAACCAATGGTTCTTAAGCCGTTTCTCCTTCTCTTTGGGTTGTCTCTATGAAATCCTAACTATCAGTCTATGATTTTTATATATCTGTAACAGATCTTGGCTTATTACGAGCTACTTTTGGTGTTTTCAAAGGTTTCTCCGATTTTCATAAAGTGACTCTTCATCTTCAAAACTATGGTTCTTAAACCTCTTTTAAAAAATGATTTCCCTTTAGATTTTAAGTATTACCTTATGATTTTCATTATGTTTAAGCTTTATTTGAGCTTTTTCCCTTTTGTCTGAGTTATTTCGTTAAAAACCCCCAAAGTTCTTGGTTTTAATCTGTGGCTCTAAGCCTGTTTTCGATATGTTTATCTGTTCTATTATGTTTAATGTGTCCTCATGAATACTCTGTGATTCCGTGACTTTTACCCTATGTTTGCTTGTTAGGGTTTTTGGCTGCTATTATTCCTGCTTATTATGTGGTTCTACTCTATTTTTGTTCATCAATGTCTCTGAATCTTTACTTCTCCTGCCTGTATTACACTTATTCTGTAATTCATGTCATGCTCTATGTGAATCCCTAATTTCGTCTGATTTTACCCTATTTTGATTACTAGGGTTTCTGATTCCTGCCTATCATGTGTTCATTTCATGGTACTTTACTCTGGCTAATATTGTCTTCTATTCGAATCCCTTGATTCCCTGTGAATGATATGCTTCATTGATTTCTTGTGATATTCTCTACTGATTTTCTGACTTATAAAATATTTTCCTACCTTATTCTATAGTTGATTATGCTGTCAATTTGATTTTAAAGCATTTTTCCTTAATTAGATATTTTGTACCTAACCTAATTACTTGTCCTATACTTGTACTATGTTGAAATACTTCCTTATGTGTTATATTCCAGTCTTATGGTATCTTGCCTTATTTTGCTACCTGTCTATTACCGTTTGATTTTGACTCCTTAATTAAAGGGGACACTTACACTTGTTTTATATTATTTGATACACAGTCCCATGGTTACTGATTAACTTTGATTTTTACCTTATTTGTTACCTGTTTTCAAACTATATATACCCTGTTTTTCATTCACACAAGACACGAACACATTGTTCAAAAATTCTCTCTTTCACAATAAAAACTCTCTTCTGCTCTCTTTTTCTCTGGTTACTTACTACTGTTCTAAGTCAGCGGGCTACAAGCCAAGGCTGACTACTCTACTCACTTGTTCTTCGTTCTGTGTTTACTATCTTCTATACTGGTATGTCCTGATTTAAATATAAGTCCCAAAAACAACATGTTTCTTCTATTACTTCAATTCCTCTTGTTTCTAGTTTGTTTTTACTTATGGTTCTGTTGTTTAACTTGCAACTAATATGTCTACTTCTCTGCTTTATCAGCATGCTTCTGAATGTATCCGCTCACTTAGAACTCAGCATGCTTATGTACTAATACCCCCTTTAGTATACTCAACTATGATTCTGCTCTACTTAGGCTTCTCTGATTACTGGCTTGAATTCTCTGTGCTAAAGCATGTTGTACTTTATGATTACTTTGTCCTTCGTAGTTCTAAAATACCTACTGTACCTTAACCCCCTTAAATTCCCTTAGAATTTCCCTAATTTAGTACCTATGTGCATCTCTGCCTACTATGTGATAACCCCTATATGCTTTATACTTGTCCCCAATCCCTCACTACCCTGTTTGTGGTTGCTGAACTTGTCTTAGTTCTTGTTCGATGTGTGTTGTTCTGATCCTGAGATGGGAATGTTGTTTGTTCTTACTGCCCTACTCTTTTCTAACTGTTTTATTACTGTTTTTTGCAAAACTCATTCTAAAACCAGTCTTTCTTGTTTAAAACTATTTTCTTACTCAAATCATTTCAAAACTATGTCAAGCACTCTCACTCTACTCTTAGACCCTTAAGTTCTGCCCCTCTAATGTGTGACTTCTTTGGGATCCCTATGAGATCCCTTTGAACTCTAATGCATTAGAGCTGGCTCACTGCACTTACTCATTGAGGTTATGAAATCTGGGTGTGAGCACTGCCCGAGATCCCTTGAGGTCCTTAGGGAACTCTAACACACCCGGATATTGAGAAAGGCTATGAAACAGTCTGGCATTGAGGTTATGGAAATCTGGGCCTATTTGCAGGCTCCCTATAGTATAACTTCTTATTTTCTTTCTTCCATTTATGTAATTCATTCAATATTGGTCTGTAATAATTTATTGTAAACAACACTGGGATGGATAGTGAAAAGGGAAAGGGTAGCTATGCATGTTATAAATATCAAAGGGTAGAAACCATGCTTCTAGGTTTACATTCCCTCTGTGCGAAATAGAATTCATCTTTAGGAATAATACGTGCAAATCATGTAATGCATTAGATATCATGACCCTTAGGTTTCACATATACTGTTTTCAGCATCTCATTTTGGCACTATCACCTAGAAATCCTATGCTAGGATAAACACATTAAGGCAAACTATCACTCATGCGATCATATATGTTGTGATTCTGAGTATGTAGAAATCCTGCCCTATGTAAACCTTGCATATCCTGAAATCATTTGGAAATCCTGCTTTAGGAATTCTGCATATGCATCATTTTGTATCTCTTGCGTGCATTATACACCATGTTTTAGGATTTCATTCATACTCGCTCAATTATGCTTAGTTTTACTGTTTATTGCATATCCATGTTTCAACATCATACTCCACTCGTGCCAAAACAAAATCCTATAGTAACGCTTGATGAGTGGTTGCGCCCTTCCTATATTATCACCCCTACATTCGGAAAGGCTTATTTGCAGTAAAACTAGTCGATCAGCGATGCAGTCGACGGTTCCGTGACTTTCCCCCTTGAGTTGTTCGGTCAAGGGTACCAGTCTAAAACCCCGTAGAAACCTTACTCCGTTATACTGTTGCATGCATCATGGTCAAACCTAGCCAGGCTAACGTGTTTTCCGCACAATAGCCTTTAAGATAGCCTTGTCCAAAGTCCACCGGATTTCCATAAATCCCAATGGACATCATCACGTTTTGTGCATTTATTTGGAGAATTAAATGCTTACATGCTAATTATTGATGTTAAATAGTCGAGTCTGGTGGGGGTCAGGGTCAAATCCTGTTTGCCTTGCAGAAATATGAGGCACGAAGTCCCCAGATTCGGCGTGGTCACCAACATTAACCCAAAATTACTGAGTTGGTGGGAAGATTTGCATTCTAGTGACAAAACACTCGTCAAGAAATATCTGGGTAATCTGCCGTCCCTCCTGGACATCCAGCCTAATAACATGATGATAAAGGCTGCCACCCTATTCTGGGACTGTGAAAGGGCTGTCTTCCACTTTGGCGACATCGAAATGACACCATTATAGAAGAAATATGAGGACTGGCCGGTCTAGTTTGGGAAACCCCTGGTTTGCTAATGCCTGAGAACCGCACAGGCAAAGGGTTTCTTAAAATGCTGGGTTTAAAGAAGAACACGGAGTTAGGGTGTCTGAAGGAATCATACATCCCTTTCGACTTTTTGTATGAAAGATACGGTGACAGCAAATCATATCGTACCTTCCATGATGAATTCGCCATCACATCTTTGGGACACATTCACCGTAGGGTGTTCGTCTTTATGGTTTGCTTCCTGGGTACGATTGTATTTCCGATAAAGAAAGAAAGAATCCATACTAGGTTGGCTATGGTAACCAAGAACCTAATGGAGGGAATTGGTGGGCAAGCGTTCAACATCGTTTCCATGATCATTTCAGATATGTATCGAGCCTTAGAGAAATTCCAAAGATGAGCGAAACACTTCGAGGGCTGCAACTTATTACTACCGCTCTGGCTCTTAGAACATCTCCAAAAGGGCCAGTACCGACAAGAGTTTCAACGAAGGGCGTGGAATGACCACATCGCTTTCCACCATCCAAAGTGAATGACTTACATCCCTAACATGTTTGCTCAGCCTGAGAATTCCAAGGAGTGGGTTGAGTTCTTCCATAATCTGACTGAGGAACAAGTCCAATGGATGTTCGAGTGGTTTCCAACAGAAGAATTCATCGTCCGATCCAGAGATGCACCATTCTTGATACTGATTGGTCTGAGAGACACATATCCTTACGTCCCTCTCCGGGTTATGAGACAAGCGGGTAGGAAGCAAGTCATACCAAAGGTCGACAAGATGAGTCATTTCCGGGCTGACTTCCAGAATGATGATAGTCCTCACAAGTGCAACGCTCAACACATGTGGCACTGTAATATCATAATGGAGAAAGACACAATTAAGCTAGACAGGTATCACGCAGGTTGTACGCCTTTCTACTCGGGTTGGTTAGAAGACAATTGGGATGGTCTAGGCAGGTCGAGGTTCGTCTGAGGCCATAGGATCACAGATGAAATGTCACAACCCAAAATCCTAACTCAGGTCGTGATGGCGCCCAACACCGGGGTCAGGAAAGCCAACAATTGATTCACTAGTGAAATATCCTTATTTGATAAAACATCCTATTACTTACCAAATTTTAAGCTTAAACCGTTTAAGTGGAAACGGATAAATTAGCCAACTTAAATAAATATAGCCACAAGGATCGTGAACCAATATATGCAGTTCCAAATATAAAGTCTACTACGTGTGTGCCAGGAACTAGTGTCACAAGTCTACATGCGTAGTAGTAGAATATACGAAAGATGAAATCAACTATTCTACTGCCTGAATGAAGTAGACAGGAATAAGCAAAAGATAACTCCATAGTGCTGCTGAGAATCGCCAAGGGAAGAAGCTCACCGTGAAGTCAGGCCCAAAATATACTCTCAGGATCAAGCTCCGGTCTGATAACTAGATGCACCAGCCTCAGAACCTGTACAATTAAGTACAAAAGCGTAGCATGAGTACATAAACAGATATGTACCCAGTGAGTATCCCGCCTAACCTCGAAGAAGTAGTGATGAGAGATCGACGTGATACTTACTAGGGTCAGACAATATGAAATAAATACAAGCTAAAAAGTAATAGCAGTAATGAACAGTAATAAGGAAATGAGCATCAAATTAAATTCTCTAGTACCCTCACGCTATCCCTTTCCATGGCATACAAGCTATTGAACCTTCTCTCTTTCATAAAATCAACAATTACGATTACAGGGCATCTCATAAATTATCAAACATATAACAGGCCGTGAACGTACAGCCGATACGACGTGAAAAGTAAATGTGCACTGCCGAGGGTCGAACGGCCCGAACCAAAGATGCATCTATCTGTCCCGCTCGCGAATCGAACCTGTGACGCGGTTAACATAATACTAGGGCTGCCCCACTCGCGAATCATACATGCGACTCGGGTTCCCGCATATATATACATAATCCTCAGGGATTTTAGATAATTAACAGGGGTCTTACTAGCAGAAAAGGGATTCAAAATACAAACTTCGAAACATAGCCTCCTAGGCCTTCATATATGAAATTCAAGGATATTAGACTACCTAGTCCACGTACAAGATCACAGATACAACACATAAAGCATGCTTGTGAATCCTAAACTACCCGACATGCATAATAGTAGCTACGCACGGACTCTCGTCACTTTGTGCATGTGTAGCCCCCGCAAATAAGGACAAACAATCATTTATAATCACCTATGGGGCCAATTCCCTCTTACAAGGTTAGAAAGGAGACTCACCTCGTGCCGAGCCTACTTTCCGGGTCAAGAATGCGCCCGAAACTCTAAACTCGTCTCCCAAGGGCTCAAAACTAGTCAAATGATGCATAAATACATTAATTTATACTCAAAGGCATGAAATTCCCCTATTTACTTAGTTATTTCAACTTTGAAGAATCCCAAAATACACCCCCGGGCCCACATGCTCGGATTCTAGAAATTTTCGAAGGAAACACTTACCCATAACCTAAGGATCATTGATATATGATTTTTGCATGATTTCGTAGTTAGTGGGTAATTCCTCACATTTCATAAAGCCCTAGGTTTTTACTCTAACCCTTGATTTTCACTAATTATGAGGTTAATTTACCTAGGAATTCATGTATTAAACTAACATTAGAGTAGAAATCACTTACCTTTTAGTAGCTAGGTCGTTTGGCTCATTTCCAAGCTCTCAAGGTCGACTATGGAGGAAAGAAATGGAGTAAAATGGTTCTTTCTCGTATTTTAAAAGACATCACTGCCTACAAGGTTTCCGCACCTGCGGCTCGAGGACCGCACCTGCGGAAGAGGAGAAAAGGGCCTGGGCTCGCACTTGCGGAATGGAGTCCGCACCAGCGGCTCCACTTCTGCGGATTTTGGTCCGCACCTGCGAAGCAAGGACCACATGAGCGGTCTCGCACCTGCGACTGGGCAACCGCAGGTGCGGTCACACCAGACCTGGTGCACCAGCAGCTATTGCTGCTGGTTTTTGGCCTCGTTTGACGCCTGAATGGCATCTGGGCCCACTCGAGCCCCCGCCCAAATATACCAACAAGTCCCATATTATAATACGGACTTGCTCGAGCCTTCAGAACACTTAAAACAACGCTAAAACCCAAAATCACACCTCAAAACCCCTAGAATCAAACTTAAGAACTTTAAGTTCTTGAATTCGCTAACAATGCGTCGAACTGACCTATACTACTCGGAATGACACCAAATTTTGCAAGAAAGTCCTAAATGATATAACAGAACTATTCCCAGTCTCGGAATTCCGTTCGAAACTCGATAACACAAAACACGTTCCAAACCTCAATTTGAACTTAAGGAAACTCTTATTTTGCTATTTGGCGCCGAAACGCTCCCGGGTTATCCAAAACCCGTTCCGGACACACTCAAGTCCGAAATCATCATGCAAAGCTATCGAAACCGTCAAAACTCAATTCCGAGGCCGTTTACTCAAAACATTGACCGAAGTTAAACATGACCTTAAAGGCCAACCTTAAGGAACTAAGTGTTCCTATACTGCTCTAAACTTTTCCGAATCCCTAACCACCCATCCCCACAGGTCATAAGTCATAAAAAGCCACTACGGGAAGTCTCATTAGGGGAACGGGGTCCTATAACGCAAAACGACCCGTCGGGTCGTTACATTCTCCACCTCTTAGACAAACGTTCGTCCTCGAACGGGTCTAGAACCATACCTGAAGTGCTGAATAAGTGTGGATATCGACTCCGCATGTCCTCCTCGGACTCCCAAGTCGCCTCCTCGATTGGTTGGCCCCTCCAATCGGCCTTTACGACAGAAATCCTCTTGGACCTCAACTGTCGATCTTGCCTGTCAATAATAGCAACTGGATCCTCCTCGTAGCCCAACCTCTCATCAAGCTGAATGGTACTGAAATCAACCACGTGAGAGAAGTCGACGTGGTATCTCCGGAGCATGGATACATGAAATACCGAATGAACTTCTGATAAACTTGGAGGTAAAGCAAGTTCATAAGCAACCTCTCCAACTCGCCTCAATACCTCGAAAGGACCTATAAACCTCGGGCTCAGCTTGCCCTTCTTCCCGAACCTCATAATACCCTTCATCGGCGAGACCTTCAACAGGACCTTGTCTCCCTCCATAAATGATACGTCACGCGCCTTCTGATCTGCGTAACTCTTCTGTTTGGACTGTGCTGTACGAAGTCTCTCCTGAATCAACTTTACCTTTTATAAAGCGTCCTTAACTAGGTCAGTGCCATATAACTTAGCCTCGCCAGGCTCAAACCACTCGATATGAGAACGACATCGCCAACCATATAAAGCCTCAAATGGAGCCATCTCGATGTTGTACTGATAACTATTATTGTAAGCAAACTCGGCTAAAGGCAAGAACTCGTCCCACTGACCTCCGAAGTCAATCACACACCTGAGCATGTCCTCCAATATCTGAACTGTCCGCTCCGACTGACCATCAGTATGAGGGTGGAATGCTGTGCTGAGATCTATCTGGGTGCCCAACTCACTATGCAATACTCTCCAGAAGTGTGAGGTGAACTGAGGACCTCGATCTGATATAATGGACAAAGGCACACCGTGCAATCGGACTATCTCCTGAATGTAGATATGGGCCAACCTCTCAGAAGTATAAGTAGTAGCTACTGGAATGAAATGCACGGATTTGGTCAACCAATCCACAATGACCCAAACCGCGTCAACCTTCCGCAAAGTCCGAGGTAACCCGACCATGAAGTCCACAGTGATGTGCTCCCACTTCCACTCAGGAATGGGCATCTGCTGAAGTAGGCCTCCTAGCCTCTGGTGCTCATACTTGACCTACTGGTAATTAAGACATCTAGCCACATACTCCACTATGTACTTCTTCATCCGCCTCCACCAGAAATGCTGCTTCAAGTCACGATACATCTTCGTAGCACCAGGATGAACATAATACCGTGAACTGTGTGCCTCCTCTAGAATCCTCTCCCTCAGGCCATCAATATTAGGAACACATAAACGGACCTGAAGTCTCAAGACACCATCCTCGCCCATAGTAGCACCACCCTGAATCACTATCTCCCATAGCTCTGCCAAACATAGATCATCAATCTGCCAGACCTTAATCTCTCCCAATAATGAAGACTGTGCAAGGACTCGGCAGGGCTCTGAAAGGTCCAATCTCACCAGGCGGTTAGCCAAGGACTGAATGTCCAAGGCTAGGGGTCTCTCCTCTGCTGCAATATAAGCCAAACTACCCATACTCTCCGCCTTCCTGCTCAAGGCATCTGCTACCACATTTTCCTTGCCCGGATGATAAAGAATGGTGATATCATAATCCTTCAGCAACTCAAGCCACCTGCGCTGCCTCAAATTAAGACCCCTCTGCTTGAATAAGTGCTTCAAGCTGCGATGGTCTGTATAAACCTCACAGGACACCCCATACTAGTAGTGCCTCCAAATCTTAAGAGCATGAACAATCGCCGCCAACTCCAAGTCCTGCACAAGGTAGTTCTTCTCGTGAACCTTTAGCTGGCGAGAAGCATAAGCAATAACTCTCCCCTCCTGCATCAACACACACCCCAAACCAACGCGTGAAGTGTCACAATATATTGTATACATCCCACAACCGGAAGGCAATATCAGAACTGGTGTTGAGGTCAATGCAGTTTTGAGCTTCTGAAAGCTCTCCTCACACTCATCGAACCATCGGAACGGGACATTCTTCTGAGTCAACCTAGTCAAAGGGGATGCAATGGAAGAAAAGCCCTCCACAAATTGGCGATAATAACCTACTAGACCCAAGAAGCTATCTCTATAGCTGAAGTAGGACGTGGCCAACTCTGAACTGCCTCAATCTTCTTAGAATCAACCTTGATACCCTCTCCGGATACCACATGTCCCAATAATGCCACGGAATCCAACTAGAACTCACACTTGGAGAACTTAGCATATAGCTTCTGTTCCCGCAAAGTCTGGAGCACAACTTTCAAATATTGCTCGTGCTCGCCCAGGCTACGTGAGTAAATCAGAATGTCATCAATAAAGACAATGACAAAAGAATCAATATACGGCCTGAACACCCTGTTCATCAAGTCCATGAATGCTGCCGGGGCATTAGTCAAGCCAAAGGACATCACCAGGAACTCACAATGGCCATACCTCATACGAAAAGCAGTCTTCGGAACATCCAAGTCCCAAATCTTCAGCTGATGATATCCCGATCGCAAATCAAACTTAGAAAACTCCCGAGCACCCTGCAACCGGTCAAACAAATCATCGATACGCGGAAATGGATACTTGTTCTTAATGGTGACCTTGTTCAACTGACGGTAGTCAATACACATCCTCACAGACCCGTCCTTCTTCTTCACAAATAGCACTGGAGCACCCCGAGGCGATACACTCGGCCTAATAAACCCCTTAGCCAACAACTCCTCAAGCTGCTCTTTCAATTCCTTCAATTCTTTCGGAGCCATACGGTACGGGGGAATAGATATAGGTTGGGTGCCCGGAGCCATGTCAATACATGAATCAATATCACGATCCAGAGGCATGCCTGGAAGGTCAGAAGGGAATACATCTGTAAACTCCGAACTACTGGCACTGAATCAATCGTCGGAGACTCGGCGGTGGTGTCCCGCACATAAGCAAGATAGGCCAGACAACCCTTCTCGGCCACATGTCGAGCCTTCAGGAAGGAAATAACTCGACTGGATACACTAACTGAGGAACCTCTCCACTCCAACCTAGGCATCTCGGGCATGGCTAGAGTAACTGTCTTGGCATGGCAATCTAGAACGGCATGATAAGGAGATAGCCAATCCATTCCTAGAATAACCTCGAAATCAACCATATCAAGCAATAGGAGGTCCGCTCTAGTCTTGAACCCACAAAATGTAACCACACAGGACCGATAAATCTGGTCTACCACCACAAAATCGCCCACGAGGGTGGACACATAAATAGGAGTACCAAGGACTCGCGAGGAACATCCAGAAAACAAGCAAATAAGGCGGATACATATGAATAAGTGGATCTTGGATCAAATAACAGTGATGCCTCTCTACCACATACTGAAATAATACATGTGATCACGACATCTGAAGCCACTGCATCTAATCGGGCCGAAATAACATAGAATATGGCTGAAGCACCGGATGACTAACCTCCGCTGGAATGAATAGGAGCTGACTGAACTCCCTCAGTCTGACCTCCACCTTTAGGACGACCCCTGGAGGCCTGTCCTCCACCCCTGGGTGGCCGGACCGCTGGTGCTAGACTCATAGGCTGATAACCCTACTATACTGCCTTGCCCCAAAACCTGGGACAAGTCCTCCTGAAATGGCCTGGATCCCCGAACTCATAACATCCCCTCGGTGCCATGGCCTGCTGCCCTGAATAAGGACTCTGAATAGCTAGGGGACAGTGAGAACCCTCTGGCATGGCACTGAAATAAGGCCTCACTGGAGAACCACGCGAGGGTGGTGGGGTGCTGAATGTGGGGGCCTGCTGGGGTGGCCCCTGCCAAACTGACCTCTGCCCCTAGCTGGGGCGCCTCTGAAATCACCAGAGAATTTGGCTTTCTTATCCTGTTGAACTTGCTCTCTGATCCTCGACCGATACCCCTCGATCATGCGAGAAATCTCTACCACCAGCTGATAAGGAGTCACCATCTCCACCTCGGGCCATGTTGGCCTAATGCCTGGATGTAACCCGGCTACAAACCTCCGCACTCTCTCAGCCTCTGTAGGAAGTATCATGAGTGCGTGACGTGACAACTCAGAAAACCTAGCCTCACAGTCTGTCACTGACATCGGACCCTGCTCCAACTGCTCAAGCTGGTACTGCAGCTCTTCCCTCTTAGAGGGTGGAATGTATCTGTCCAGGAATATCCGGGTAAACTGCTCCCAAGTGGCAGGAGGAGAACCTGCCAGTTTGCCAAGGATATAGGACTGCCACAATCTGCGGGCCCTGCCCTCAAACTGAAAAGTAGTGAAGTCGACCCCATGGGACTCAAATATCCTCATGTTGTGCAGTCTGTCCCTACACCTGTCAATGAAGTCTTGGGCATCCTCACCACGCTCACCCCCGAAGACAGGAGGGTGCAATCTAGTCCATCTATCCAATAACTTCTGTGGATCGCCATCCGCAGCTAGTTTGGGCTCAGGTGTTGCTGCTACAGGCTGGGCCCTGCCCACGGGCAGTGTGCCCGGGGTCTGATATACTGCTGTTGTATGACCTGCAGCCTGGGCAGTAGGGGTCTGAACTCCCCCTCCCGCCTGAGATGTGGCAGGATCCGCCAAAAATAAACCAGCCTGGGCAATAGTATCCATGAACCGC
The DNA here is from genome assembly GCA_005239495.1 of Nicotiana undulata. Taxonomy (NCBI): domain Eukaryota; kingdom Viridiplantae; phylum Streptophyta; class Magnoliopsida; order Solanales; family Solanaceae; genus Nicotiana; species Nicotiana undulata. The sequence continues at coordinate 53,498 of ML282151.1, read as the reverse complement.
ATCATACGGCCCATGACCTCCTGGAAGCCTGGTGCGGTCATAAATTCCACCGGAGCAGGATCTGCTGGGGGCACCTCACCCTGCTCCTCTATAATAGGATCCTTTGCTGGTGGTGCAATTGGAATAGCTCTGGGACACCCTCGTCCCCTACCTCATGTCGGTGCCCTCCCCCGGCCTCTGCCACGGCCTCGGACGACGGGGATAGAGGCATCTCCCGGGTCTGGATAGTCAGCTGCGCGCGTCCTCACCACCTGTGAGGGAATAGAAGAGCAAGATTTAGTATACCATCGACAACACGATAAAATATGAATAAAGAGAGGTTTCCTAACACTCAATAGCCTCCTGAAGATAAGTACATACGTCTCCGTATCGATCCGCAAGACTGTAATGGGTCTGCCCGTGTCTCGTGAGACCTACGTGAACCTAGAGCTCTGATACCATGTTGTCACGACCCAAAATCCTAACTCAGGTCGTGATGGCGCCCAACACCGGGGTCAGGAAAGCCAACAATTGATTTACTAGTGAAATTTCCTTATTTGATAAAACATCCCAACACTTACCAAATTTTAAGCTTAAAACGTTTAAGTGGAAACGGATAAATTAGCCAACTTAAATAAATGTAGCCACAAGGATCATGAACCAATATATGCAGTTCCAAAAATATAAAGTCTACTACGTGTGTGCCAGGAACTAGTGTCACAAGTCTACAGGCGAACTAGTAGAATATACAAAAGATGAAATCAATTGTTCTACTTTCTGAAAGAAGTAGACAGGAATAAACAAAAGAAGTTACAATTATAGGGCTTCTCATAAATTATCAAACATATAACAGGCCGTGAACGTACGACCGATACGACGTGAAAAGTAAATGTGCACTGTCGAGGGTCGAACGACCCGAACCATAGATGCATCTATCTGCACCGCTCGCGAATCGAACCTTCGACGCGGTTAACATAATGCTAGGGATGCCCGGCTCGCGAATCATACATGCGACTCGGGTTCCCGTATACATATAAATAATCCTCAGGGATTTCAGATAATTAACAGGGGTCTTACTAGCAGAAAAGGGATTCAAGATACAAAATTCGAAACATAGCCTCCTAGGCCTTCATATATTAAATTCAAGGATATTAGACTACCTAGTCCACATACAAGATCACGGATACAACACATAAAGCATGCTTGTGAATCCTAAACTACCAGACATGCATAATTGTAGCTACGCACGGACTCTCGTCACTTCGTGCGTGCGTAGCCCCTGCAAATAAAGACAAGAAATCATTTATAATCACCTATGGGGCCAATTCCCTCTTACAAGGTTAGAAAGGAGACTCACCTCGTGTCGATCCTACTTTTCGGGTCAAGAATGCGCCCGAAACTCCAAACTCGTATCCTAAGGGCTCGAAACTAGTCAAATGATGCATAAATACATTAATTTATACTCAAAGGCATGAAATTCTCTTATGTACTTAGTTATTTCAACTTACTTTGTAGAATCCCAAAATACACCCCTGGGCCCACATGCTCGGATTCCAGAAATTTTTGAAGGAAACACTTACTCATAACCTAAGGATCATTGACATATGATTTTTGCATGATTTCACAGCTAGTTAGTTGGTAATTCCCCAAATTTCATAAAGCCCTAGGATTTTACTCTAACCCTTGATTTTCACTAATTTGGAGGTTAATTTACCTAGGAATTCATGTATTAAACTAACATTAGAGTAGAAATCACTTACCTTTCAGTAGCTAGGTCGTTTGGCTCTTTTCCAAGCTCTCGCGGTCGACTATGGAGGAAAGAAATAGATTAAAATGGTTATTTCCCATATTTTAAAAGATCTCACTGCCTACAGGTTTTCCGCATCTGCGGCTCGAGGACCGCACCTACGGTCTCGCGCCTATGAGAAAAGTCTCTCACCTGCGGAAGAGGGGCAAGGGGCCAGGGCTCGCACCTGCGGAACAGAGTCCGCACCAGCGGCTCTGCTTCTGCGGATTTTGGTCCGCACCTGCGTCGACTGGGCAGCCTCACCTGGGGCTGCACCTGCGGAGCAAGGACCGTAGGAGAGGTCTCGCACTTGCGACTGGGCAACCGCAGGCGCGGTCACACCAAACCTGGTGCACCAGTAGCTATTGCTGCTGGTTTTTGGCCTCGTTTGATGACCGAATGGCATCTGGGCCCACGCGAGCCCCCCTCTAAATATACCAACAAGCCCCATATCATAATACGGACTTGCTCGAGCCTTCGGAACACTTAAAACAACGCTAAAACTCATAATCACACCTCAAAACCCCTAGAATCAAACTTAAGAACTTTAAGTTCTTGAATTCGCTAACAATGCGCCGAACCGACCTATACTACTCGGAATGACACCAAATTTTGCAAGCAAGTCCTAAATGACATAAAAGAACTATTCCCGGTCTCGGAATTCTGTTCGGACCTGGATAAAATTAAAACACGTTCCAAACCTCAATTTGAACTTAAGGAAACTCTTATTTCGCTATTTGGCGCCGAAACGCTCTTGGGTTATCCAAAACCCATTTTGGACACACGCACAAGTCCAAAATCATCATACGAAGCTACTGGAACCGTCAAAACTCGATTATGAGGCCGTTTACTCAAAACGTTGACCGAAGTCAAACTTGGACTTAAAGGCCAACCTTAAGGAACTAAGTGTTCCTATACTTCTCTAAACTCTTCCGAATCCCTAACCACCCGTCCCCACAGGTCATAAATCATAAAAATCCACTGCAGGAAGTCTCATTAGGGGAACGGGGTCCTATAACGCAAAACGACCAGTCAGGTCGTTACATGAAAAGGTTGAGGCACAAGTCAAGTACAATCAACTACAAAAAAGGATTCGTGAATGCGAGAACAAGCACCGCGAGATACATGAGTCCCACAAGAAGCTGATTGAGGAATGGAAATACATGGCCATCAGTACCAATAGAAAGCTGGGATACTTAGAACGAGGCATAGTCAAGTTGGAGGGTATATTCATCAAGAGGGTTGAAGACTGTCAAAAGGCTGAAGGGAGTGAAGGTGGACATGTAGCCAGAGCATACCTACTGCTGGGACTTCGTGAGTTGGGGAATTTGTTCGAGGGAATCAAGGATGCCGAATCTGGGGAAGGTCCTTCTGGGACCAAGTAGATAGAAATTTCCTTCTTCGCTTTAATAATATAATAAGGCCAATGACCATTAGTGATTTTATTTTTTCTTGCTTATTTAGTGTCATTTTGGGATTCGTCTATTTTTAAATTAATGAAATGAGGCATTTCTGCATTTTAAGTTCTTCAAATTAATTTGTTGTTAGGCCTACCTAGGGCACAACGAGGCTCCCAAATTAGGACACGCTTTACATTCTTGCACTATGTGTTTAAATACTGCAAATACTTCTCATAATCCTCACTGACTTGGCTACTTTTTGTTTTGTTTACTTTTATTATTCCTCCCCCCCTCCCCCAAAGGTTGGTTCGTGCACTCTGGCATCGTCATCCTATCTCACAAGATCCAGGGGCCCTCCACCCTCTCCTCCTCCTAGTCCTCCCAAAGGCAAGAACAAAGGCAAGAAGAAAATGGAAGATTCAGACAACATCAGGAAGGAAAACATAGTTGAACGAGTAGAGGCCACTGATGGTCAAGGCATTCGGGTTCCAAACGAGCCTATGTCGCAGCTAGAACAGAAATTGTTAAAATTCCAAGAAGAGCTTGATCAGGTTCGAAATTTGGCAAACTTGTCATTTACCCTCAGCGTCCCAGACGTCAACCTCCCTAACACTCAGAATCCTACACCTCTTTAAAACATCCCGAAGCAGCAAAATCATCCTGCAACTCATCATCACACCACTCCACCAAAGAATCAAACCCTTCCAACACAATGTAATACCTGTCGTACTCCTAAGAACACTCCACTACTTATCCCAGAACCTTAGAACTCCACAAACGACCATTTCTACACCCATGCACCAGACCACCATAACAATCCTATCTACCTGGAGACTATGTCACACTCCACTCAACCTATCTCATACACACCTGAGTCAGATGAGAAGGATCTAATTATCAGGAACTTGGATGAGGAACTTAAGAAGCTGACCAGCTGGGTTCAAGGCGTTGAGGGAAGCAAAGGAGTCGAGGGGCTGAACTATGAGGACCTCTGCATACAGCCCGATGTCAAACTGCCCGAGGGGAACAAACCTCCTAAGTTCGAAATGTTTGATGGTACAGCTGATACAAGGGTCCATCTGAGGACCTACCGTGACAAGCTTGTTGGAGTGGGGAAAGATGAGAGGATCCGCATGAAGCTGTTCATAAGGAGCTTGAAAGGAGATGCACTGTCTTGGTACATCAGCCAAGACCACAGGAAGTGGTCAAATTGGGTGAGCATGGCGTATGACTTCATGGATATATTCAGGTTTAATACAGTGAACACACCAGACGTGTTCTACATCCATAATCTGAAGAAGAAGCCCACATAAACATTTCGCGAGTATGCTACTCACTGGAGGTCCGAAGCTGCTAAGGTCAGGCCCGCCTTAGACGAGGAACAGATGAATAAGTTCTTTGTCCAGGCCCAAGACCCGCAATACTATGAGCGGTTGATGGTGATTGAGAAACACAAGGTCTCCGACATTATCAAATTGGGTGAAAGGCTCGAGGAACGAATCAAAAGTGGTACGGTTACTAACTTTGAGGCTTTGCAAGCTACAAACAAGGCCCTACAGTCCGGTGGTGTGTCCAAGAAAAGAGATGTGGGAGTCGTGATGGTTGCACAGAGAACCAAATCTCCACTTAAATATCAAACCTACCAAATACCTCCACTCACATATCAACCAATCCAAAACTACCAAGCACCCTCACGCTCATACCAAGCACCACCATCAACATATATATCATCTCCACCACCTACATATCAACCAACCTCACCCAGATATTCCCAAACCGCTCCTCTTTACTGTCGCGCCCCCTTTCTCTATCGCACGAGTTAGGTACGGAGAGATCGGGTTTATGACATTTTGGACAACTCCTTAAAGGAAGAGGGTTTAAGGAAGAGTCGCCACCTAACGATTTTTATGGTGCGTTAGGGTACCTAGAGTTGATAACTCATAAACTAGTTTGCATTACTAGAGATTGGGTAAGGGCTTTAAATTATCCCAAGGGGAAGGTGTTAGGCACCCCTCAAGATCCACAACTGTGGGTCCCAGCCAAGAAATTTTGTGAATTTGGACGATGAACAAGTAGCAAGCAAGGTTCATATAAGAGGGAATTTCAAACAGGTGTGAAAATCTTTAAAGGTTTTGGGAAAACATTAGAATAAACATTTGAAAAGAAACTGTCCTAGGTTTAAAGTAATACGGATCACATCAATGCAAGACCCGGTATGTCACTCCTTGAAGAGGGGCTACACGTGGTATTAGCGCACCGGTCATCATATATGTATTCTACCCTTCCCACCCCGTAAAGGTTACTGAAAGCGCGTGTGTTGGTCACGAATGCTTATTGCGTGCTATTACCCGTCCCATCCTGTAAGTCCTGGAGGGTATTTAGGACTACTAATCCTACAATGTAAGTACTAGGCTGAACCCCCTAGGTTTAAAGGACAAAATGCTAAGCGACATACATAACAAATAGGACTACACATAAGGGAACATATAAAGATAAATAAAGGCTCACAGATCCCTCCACAAGTAGACATGTAAGTAGCACGTCTCAAACACAACTAAAGTCTCAAATATGGGAGTTTAAAACGGGAATTTTTAAATTAAAACAGTAAGCTTCAAAAGGTTATGATTTTGGAAAACACTTAGTAGTGAAAGCCAAAGGTTCAGTCATGACTGAGTGATTAAAAAGGATGATTGATTTTCCAGTAGTTTAGAGACAACAGTAAGAATTAAGAGTGCATAGCAGTTTAAAATTTTCAAAAAAAAAGAAGATAACCTTTAGAAAATCAGTAATCAGAAGCAAAGCAAGATTTTAAATAAAACAGAGCAACTTCGAACGGGGTGGCTTACTTTGAAATCCAGTAATTCAAAAAATAGAGCAAGAATCAATAGTTTAAAGGGGTTTTTAGTAAAAGAGAGTGAGTGCAAAACTTCAAGAACCGATAATTTTAAAGTAAAGCAAGGATTCAAACAAACATAGTGACTCTGTAAGAGGGAGGATTTGTTTTGAAAAACTATTAATTGCTAGGCAGACAGGAGTGAAAATAATTACACACAGCATGGTTCTCAGATCTCCAGAAGAGACTGATTAGCTTTACATATCGTTTTAAACACAAACAGGACGTAAAACAATTGATTGGGTTTTAATAAGTATTAGGCCTAAGGTTTTGCCTAGGCGGGCGTATACATTGCCTATTTTTATTTTGAGGGTGAACATGCAGAATTTAATTCTGCTTTTAAAGATATGCGGGATAGTATACCTGCAGAAGCGTTTTAAACCACTTAACCACATTTTAGCGAGATTTATCAGATTAGATACATGCTAACTAGGTGTTCAGCCAAATATAACTTGAAACAAACATGCTGAAAGTAAGGTCCTAAGAACATGATATCTAATGCACACAAGGATACCTAAAGACATGGTTTCTAAATGTAATGCTTATGAAATGCAGTAGTCGTACATTATAGCAGTTTTATCACTTGTTGTGGTTATTAACTGTGAACAAGGCTTATGGAATGACCGGAACATAATGGACATGCTGAAATAAAGAGCCTACACATGATTTCTATTGCATGATATGCATGTCCTAAACATGATACTATTACACACATAAGGAGATAAATCCTATAGTCATGATTTCTACCCATTATTATACTAAACATGCATAGTCACCACCGTATTCACTATCCAAACCCCAATATCTGTTTACAAGTTATTACAAACCAATAATAATGAATTACAATAGCAAAGGGAAAATAAGAAGTAATTTCTATAAGGAGCCTTCAATCAGGCCCAATCTTCCAACCTCACTCCTTTCGAGTTTCACAGCCTTACATGATCTGAGTGCGGCAAAGCTCCCAAGGGCCCTCATTGGGTCCCTGGCCAATATCATCACCCAAACAAATATCCAAAAGTTGAGACAAGTGCAGTGCAGAATTACCAGCCTTATGTGTCAGAGTTCAATGGGTACTCAGAGGTACTCAAGGAAGTGCTCACACGAAGGGGGTAGGACCTAAAGTTCTAAGAGTAGTGTGAAGTGCTTATAGTTTAAAAGAGTTGAGCTTGAAAAGATAGTTCTGAAATAACAGTTTTGAAAATGACTTCAAAGGACAATGTAAGAGTTTTATGAAAAAATAGACCCCGAACGCACACTTTGCGGGGTTAAGTTTCAGATAGTATTTCCTTAACCTATTGAAGAACTTTCTCAAATATTCCATGTGATCAGCATCTTTCTTTGATTTGATGATGACATCGTCCACATATACCTCAAACTCCTTGTGAATCATATCATGGAATATAGTAGTCATGGCTCTCATGTAAGTGGCCCCTGCAATCTTCAAAGCGAATAGAATCATCTTTTAGCAATACACTCCCCACGGCGTAATGAAGGTCGTTTTCTCAGCATCTTCCTCGTTCATCCAAATCTTATGGTAACCAGCAAAACAATCTACAAAGGACTACAACTCGTGCTTGGCACAGTTTTCAATTAAGATGTGTATGTTCGGCAGGGGGAAGTCGTCTTTCGGACTGGCCCGGTTGAGATCCCGGTAGTCGACGCAGACTCTAACCTTCCCATCTTTCTTTGGTACAGGCACAATGTTGGCTAACCATGTAGGATATTCAACCACCCGGAGAACCCCGGCGTTGATCTGATTGGTGACCTCTTCTTTGATTTTCAAGCTCATGTCTAGTTTGAACTTCCTGAGCTTTTGCTTCACTGGTGGGCATGTTGGATTGGTTGGCAGTTTGTGGGCCACAATATATGTACTGAGGCCAGTCATGTCGTCATATGACCAGGCGAATATGTCCTCATATTCCCTTAAGAATTCCGTATATTCCTCATTTTCTGACGGCGACAGATGAATGTTAATGCGTGTTTCTTTGACGTTCTCTACGTTTCCCAGGTTGACGACCTCAGTCTCGTCCAAGTTAGAATTAGGTCTATTCTCAAAGTTCTCGACCTCTTTAATAATATCCTCAGGTATATCATCCTCGTCTGACTCGGAATTCGTTTGTTGCGTTGCCTCGTTGCAGGTCACAGTCGTCGGTTCATCGAGATAAGTAACAGTAATGCTTTGTAAATAAAGTAATGGGGAGGAAAACAGTAGCAAGTAAATATAAGATTTATAAAGAAACTGGAAATGCTTTGATAAATTAAATAATTGTTTGAATGGGAGCTCTTTCTTGCAGAAATTAAAAATGCGAAAAGGAATAAAAATATTTAAATAAGTAAACGGTAAATAATGCTTGTTTCGTTAGCCTTGCTACCCCGAGGCTCGACGGGCTTTGGTTGTCCTGACGGACCAATTGTTGAGATATGATCCCTTGCTCACGACTTGTATAGAAGGGCCTTCCTCCCCCTCCTCCTCGAGAATGACACAGCAGTCCATATCCTCATCATCCAGAAATAGATCCCTCATTGCCGCTAGCGCTTCCTCCTCGTCTGTACCATATGTGATGTCAGCTGGCTGGAAAGTCTGCTCTATGTGGGGTATTGGCTGCTCCAATGGGTAGTAGGGGCCGCGCCATGGTGGCGACCAGTTCTTGAATTCCTTTCAAGTGTACTCTTATCCCAGACCAAAAGTGGTACCGTGCTTCTTGAGTGTTATTGTCTTAGTTATTCCTTGGAGATTCTTACCGAGCCCTTTACCTGGATCGTACCCTTCCCAGTTCAAGATGCTTTCAATCTTACTATCCCACCACTTGTCCCTATCAATGGCGTTAACTCTTTCGATGTTGTGGTAGACCTCTCCACCAAACTTCCTTCTTCCATCGATGACCGAAAAGGTCTGGCGACCGTAGATATGGTTGCTACCGTCACCATGAATGATTACCTCTTGGTGATTCCATTCGAACTTCACAGCTTGATGTAGGGTTGATGCCACGGCCCCATCAGCGTGGATCCAAGTTCGTACCAATAGTAAGTTGTAGGATGCAGGCACATCTGTCACTTGAAAATCTACATCGAACCAAGTTGGTCCCATCTGTAAGCACAAGGTGATTTCTCCCATGGTGGACCTCTGCGAACCATCGAAGGCTTTTACGTTGATCTCTCCTTCCTTTATCTCATGTAGACTTTTGCCCAATTTCTTGAGCGTGACCAGCGAACAGATGTTGAGGCTGGAACCCCCATCAATTAGGATCTTTGTGATGAAATGATCCTCACATTGTACCATGATGTGTAGTGTTCTATTTTGTCCTAATCCTTCGGGCGGCAGCTCATCTTCATGGAAAGTGATCTTGTGACTTTCCAGTACCTAGCCTACCATGTTGGCCATTTCCCCACTGGTGATATTGTCTGGCACGTATTCTTCACTCAACACCCTTAGCAAGGCACTCCTGTGTGTTTCAAAGTTCTGTAATAGGGAGAGGATGGATATCTGAGCTGGTGTTTTGTTCAACTGGTCGAGGATTGAGTATTCCTTGGCTTTTATCTTTCTCCACTGATCGTCTGAACCTGTTTTAATGATGGGGGGACGGTTGTCTGCCTGCTTGCTAGACTCGGCTAAATGTTCAGGGTTATAAACTCTGTCAATTCTCGTCATACCCTGTGCAGCGATGGCTTCTTCAGACTTTCCTTTACCTTTCCTCCTTGCTTTAGCGGCATAGTCCCACGGAATGGTGTTTGAGTAAAAGGGTGTCGTTGTTGACATTGCCACTGGAATAGGTGTAGTCATTCTTATTCCTACCGAAGTATATGTTATAGATGGCCGGACTGCAATTTCGAGCGGTCGTACAAACTCGACTTCCATCGGCACTGGGGTCGTTTCCTTTGCGGGTGGTCTCGATTCAAACTCAAGTGGAATGGACATGTTTACTTCAACTTCCTCAGATGGATGCATCTAGACCATGATCGGATTAAGAGTAATTGCAGGCTTCTTCGGATCACCCTCTGCAATCAGCCCAATTGATCCCTCGGGATCCCAGTCATCATCAACCTCAATCATGTGGACACCACACTTATGGTCAGGCAGCGGATTATTGCGAACATTAGGACCAGGGTCCTTGGCTACAATGATATTGTTATCTATGAGGGTCTGTATCTTGTCCTTCAAGGAACGACATTCCTCGATGGTGTGTCCCTTTATGCCAGAGTGGTAAGCACAGGTTTTGTTTGGGTTGACCCACTGAGAAGGGTTCTCAGGGGTGACCGCGAGAATGGGTGTGACATAACCGGCGGCTTTGAGCTTTTCATATAATTGGTCAATGAGTTCAGCTATGGCGGTATACTGTTTTGGTGGACGACGATCGAAGTTTGGGCGATGTCTTGGGAAGTTTTGGCGAGCAGGTGGTGATTGGTAGTGAGAAGGTTGGGAATTGTAGGCATTATAAACGGGAGCTGGTTGGGAGTATCTGGGCGAGGTAGGCTGATATGTGGGTGGTGGAGCTTGGTAGGTGGGTGAGGGTGTTTGGTATTGAGGTGAGGGTGCTTGGTAGCTTGGAGCTGGTTGGTACGTGAAGGAAGGTCGTATACTTGGTATTTGGGAGGGGACTTGCCTTGTTGTGCCACCATCACGGCTCATACATCCCTTTTCTTGGACACACCACCGGATTGCAGAGCTTTATTGGTAGCCTGTAAAGCTTCAAAATTAGTCACCATACCATTTTTGATACCTTCCTCGATTCACTCTCCCAGCTTGATGATATCAGAAAACTTGTGCCCCTCGACCATCATCAGTCGCTCATACTACTGAGGATCCTGCGCTCGTACAAAGAATTTCTTCATTTGTTCCTCTTCCAAGGCCGGTCTGACCTTGGAGGCTTCTTACCTCCAACAAGTAGCATACTCGCGAAAGGTCTCTTTTGGTTTCTTCTTTAAGTTCTGGATGTAGAATACATCCGGTGCATTCTCCGTGTTGAACCTGAATCTATCCATGAAGTCCGTAGCCATGCTTACCCAGTTAGTCCATTTCTTTGGATCCTGGTTGATGTACCAGGATAGTGCATCTTCTTTCAAACTCCTCATGAAGAGTTTCATTCGGATCCTCTCATCTTTTCCGACACCGACCAGCTTGTCGCAGTAAGTTCTTAAGTGGACTCTTGGATCACCGGTGCCATCAAACATCTCGAACTTAGGAGGTTTGTACCCCTCGGGCAGTTTGTCATCGGGATGTATGAAAAGATCCTCATAGTTCAGCCCCTCAATCCCTTTGACTCCTTCGACGCCCTGAACTCGGTTGGTCAATTTCTTGAGTTCCTCGGCAAAATTCCTGATGAGCCTATCCTTCTCGTCAGACTCAGGTGTATGGGGTGCGGAATGAGCTATGGTTTCCACAGAGATGGGATTATGGTAAGCCTGGAAATGGTCTCTTGTCTGATCCTGGAGAGGCGGAGTATTTNGTTCATCCCTGTTGTCTTTTCTGGTGCCGCTTGCATCTTCCATCTTAGTTTTACCCTTGCTTTTCCTTTGGGAGGACTGGGAGGAGGAGTAGGAGGAGGGCCCTTTGATCTTGTGCGATAGGCGGATAATGCCAGAATGCATGAACAAACCTTTGGGGGAGGGGATTAATAAATAAAGAAAAACAAAACAAAAGGTAACGAAGTCAGTGAGGATTATAAAGAATATTGCGGTAATTTAAACACGTAATGCGAAAATGTAAAACGCATCCTAAGTTGGGGAACCTCTTTGTGCCCGAGGTAGGCCTAGCGACAAATTAATTTGGAGAACTTGAAATGCTAAATGCCTCATTTTATTGATGTAAAAATGGACGAATCCAAAAACAATACAAAAACAATAAGCAAGAAATAAAATCACTAATGGCCATCGGCCTTATTACATTGGTAAAGCGGAAAAGAAAATCCTATCTAATTGGGTCCTAGAAGGACCTTCTCCAAGTTTGGCCCTCTTGTCATATTTTAGATCATGCTGAGTCTGGGGACTTCGTGCCTCGTTTCCTGCGAACAAACAAG
>ML282151.1:21064-41280 GCA_005239495.1 Nicotiana undulata | reverse complement strand
GCACGAGTGGAATATGAATGCGGAGCATGATATGCAATAAATATCATTTAAACAAATAGGCATGTATTTTCACGTTTGAGGAAAGCGGAAAAGAAAGGAAATACAACAGTTACAATGGAAAGCGGTTACAAAGCAAAAAATGAAGATATGTCAGTTTCGTTCAGGTGAAATAAATACTTGCAAAAAATTAAACAGTTAACAACATATAAAGGGGAAACGGAAAAGGTGTAAGCATTTAAACAGAATAAAATTCCAAATTCACAAGACAACTTGTAACGGTATAAGCCTAGGGAATGCTGTCGCGCCCCCTTTTTCTATTGCACGGGTTAGGTATGGAGAGATCGGGTTTATGACATTTTGGACAACTCCTTAAAGGAAGAGGGTTTAAGGAAGAGTCGCCACCTAACGCTTTTTATGGTGCGTTAGGGCACCTAGAGTTGATAACTCATAAACTAGTTTGCATTACCAGAGATTGGGTAAGGGCTTGAAATTATCCCAAGGGGAAGGTGTTAGGCACCCCTCAAGATCCACAACTGTGGGTCCTAGCCAAGAAATTTTGTGAATTTGGACGATGAACAAGTAGCAAGCAAGGTTCATATAAGAGGGGATTTCAAACAAGTGTGAAATTTTTTAAAGGTTTTGGGAAAACATTAGAATAAACATTTGAAAAGAAACTGTCCTAGGTTTAAAGTAATACAGATCACATCAATGCAATACCCGGTATGTCACGCCTCGAAGAGGGGCTACAGGTGGTATTAGCGCACCGGTCATCATATTCGTATTCTACCCTTCCCACCCCGTAAAGGTTACTTAAAGCGCGTGTGTTGGTCACTAATGCTTATTGTGTGCTATTACCCATCCCATCCTATAAGTCCTCGAGGGTATTTAGGACTACTAATCCTACAATGTAAGTACTAGGCTGAACCCCCTAGGTTTAAAGGACAAAATGCTAAGCGACATACATAACAAATAGGACTACACATAAGGGAACATATAAAGACAAATAAAGGCTCACATATCCCTCCACAAGTAGACATGTAAGTAGCACGTCTCAAACACAATTAAAGTCTCAAAGATGGGAGTTTAAAACGGGAATTTTTAAATTAAAACAGTAAGATTCAAAAGGTTATGATTTTGGAAAACACTTAATAGTGAAAGCCAAAGGTTCAGTCATGACTGAGTGATTCAAAAGGATGATTGATTTTCAAGTAGTTTAGAGACAACAGTAAGAATTAAGAGTGCGTAGCAGTTTAAAATTTTCAATAAAAGAGAAGATAACCTTTAGAAAATCATTACTCAGAAGCAAAGCAAGATTTAAATAAAACAGAGTAACTTCGAACGGGAGTGTCTTACTTTGAAATCCAGTAATTCAAAAAATAGAGCAAGAATCAGTAGTTTAAAGGGGTTTTTAGTAAAAGAGAGTGAGTGCACAACTTCAAGAACCGATAATTTTAAAGTAAAGCAAGGATTCAAACAAACAGAGTGACTTTGTAAGAGGGAGGATTTGTTTTGAAAAACTATTAATTGCTGGGCAGACAGGAGTGAAAATAATTACACACAGCAAGGTTCTCAGATCTCCAGAAGAGACTGATTAGTTTTACAGATCGTTTTAAACACAAACAGGACGTAAAACGATTGATTGGGTTTTAATAAGTATTAGGACTAAGGTTTTGCCTAGGCGGGCGTATACATTGCCTATTTTTGTTTTGAGGGTGAACATGCAGAATTTAATTTTGATTTTAAATATATGCGGGATAGTATACCTGCAGAAGCGTTTTAAACCACTTAACCACATTTTAGCGAGATTTATCAGATTAGATACATGCTAACTAGGTGTTCAGCAAAATATAACTTGAAACAAACATGCTGAAGGTAAGGTCCTAAGAACATGATATCTAATGCACACAAGGATACCTAAAGACATGGTTTCTAAATGTAATGCTTATGAAATGCAGTAGCTGTACATTATAGCAGTTTTATCACTTGTTGTGGTTATTAAATGTGAACAGGGCTTATGGAATGACAGGAACATAATGGACATGCTGAAATAAAGAGCCTACACATGATTTCTATTGCATGATATGCATGTCCTAAATAGGATAATATTGCACACATAAGGAGATAAATCCTATAGTCATGATTTCTACCCATTATTATACTAAACATGCATAGTCACCCCATATTCACTATCCAAACCCCAATATCTGTTTACAAATTATTACAAACCAATAATAATGAATTACAGTAGCAAAGGGAAAATAAGAAGTTATTTCTATAGGGAGCCTTTAATCAGACCCAATCTTCCAACCTCGCTCCTTTCGAGTTTCACAGCCTTACATGGTCTGAGTGCGGCAAAGCTCCCAAGGTCCCTCATCGGGTCCGTGGCCAATACCAGCACCCAAACAAATTGCCAAAAGTTGAGAGAAGTGCAGTGCGAAATTACCAGCCTTGTGTTTCAGAGTTCAATAGGTACTCAGAGGTACTCAAGGCAGTGCTCACACGAAGGGGGTAGGACCTGAAGTTCTAAGAGTAGTGTGAAGTGCTTATAGTTTAAAAGAGTTGAGCTTGAAAAGGTAGTTCTGAAATAATTTGAAAATGACTTCACAGGACAATGTAAGAGTTTTATGAAAAAATAGTTTGCAAAAGGAAAGAAACAGGCCAATCACAACTCAGTAAAGGTGCAGGGTTCAAGAGACAAACTCAAACATGGGAAAGGAAGTTGGGGACAAGTAATTCGCATGATAGCAGCAAACTTATACACAATTAGTCCTTAAAATAAAGTTACAGGTTCTCAAACAATCACAATTCTCACAGAGCATTAAGTATTGAACAGAGTCACATACTCGATGCAGACTTGAATCATATGACAACTAAGAATTATGTAGAGGGGACAGACTTATAGTATTAGAGTCATGCAGAAGATGAAAACATATAAGAGATACTAGTCATGTTGAGATAAGAGTAAAAGTAGCCACATAGGAAAAATAGGTATGCTAGTTTCACAGGAGTCAAACAAAGTCATAGTGAATCACACAAGGGAAAGCAGGAGACATATTAGGCTAAAGAGGAAAAGGGGATAATAGGGACATGCTAGTTACATGGTAGGCAATAGATCCATAAGTAAAAGCACAAAAGAAATAAATGGTATCTTAACATGAGCTGAAGCATATTGTTTTGGGATGCTGTAAACTTAAATTAGAACATACCAGTGATAAAAGAGAGCAAAGCAGAAAAGAGCAAAGTGATAACACGATATTAGCCTTGGCTTACAGCCGGCTCATAAGAGACAAGAGCAGAGAACAGCAGTAGAGCAAAGAGAGAAAGAGAGAAAGAGCACAAAAGAGAATGTAGAATAGTATTGATTGATCCCTGTCTGTGTTATTGAAAAACATACGGTATTTATAGTTTTAAAATAGGTAGTAAAATACAATGGTAATAAAAGAGGAAAGAATCCAATCAGTGTAAAAAAAATACACGGATCCCTTAAATCAGGGGATTCAAATTCAAAAATGGTAAAACAATATGGCCATATATGGTAAGAGAAAAATCAGTACCAGACTTAAGTAAGGAAATAATCTCGCCCTGTTAAAGAACATGGAATCTCGGAATAAGTTAACCAAATAATCAAGATAAATCATTCCCTTAAATTAAGGGATTGGGGTTCAAACAGTAACATACATAGGCAAAGTAAAAGAAGTCAGTCAAAACTTGATTAAAGGAAAAGATCAGGCAATAAAGTAAACAATTAGGGCCAAATTCAGAGTTTCCAATCACGGAGAGACTCACTGAAGTCAATCAATCTAGACAAATATATAGGACTCATTAAGATAGGGAAATCAACATCGATTAGAAGAGAATTATTAAACATACAAATAGGGAAGGCAAACAGTAGTAGCAACATACAGGCCTGGGAATATTAAGAGGCTAGGGATAAACACACATATGAAGCAAGTAGGTAAAGAGCTTTAACAAAATGGCTGATTCGTAGCATGATAGCCATAGAAAACTCAGCAAGAGTCGAATAGTCAAAACAGCATGAAGATACAATCATAGAAGTCTAAGAAAATTAGGGTTTTCATCATAAAACAAATTAAAAACAGTAAGATCATGGAAGCAATAAATATGCAAAGGAAACACTCAAAACATACAGGTGAAAACAGTTCGAACCAGTATAGGGAAAGCTTAGAGAAAAACCCGAACTCAAAATACTCAAAAGCGTTTTAAAGTTGATGAAACTTAAAAGACCGAGCCGAGAATAGTATAAAACATAAGAGAGTAAGCTTAAAATTGCTAAAATAACAGAGATTTAAAGGTTTAAGTCAAAAATTAGGGTTTCGTAAGAACCAGAGTAAGAATAGAGAAACCTTCCGTGAAACCCATAAATAGTGGTGAGGAGGGCATGGTAATGTTAACACCCCACCGGAGAAGGCCGGAAACAACCAAAGAAGCAACCCCAGTAGTTGTTGGGCATGGTAAAGACCACTGAAGGTCTCAGAGATGAAATAGACCGGAGAAAGAGGTGTCAAGGCGGCTGGTGGTCGAAAGGGGAGAAGCTTGAGGTGGCCAGAGAGAGGCTGAGGGCCATCGAAAAAGACGAACCAGAAGGTTCTAGAGAGAAGGAGGAGAGGAAGAGACGAGAAGAGAGAGAGTGAGAGGTCTCGAAGACTGAGACAAGGGAAGGGGGTCGTTTAGTTTAATTAAGGTAACTAAAATCCGGACCGTTAAACTCATATGATTGACGGTTCAGATCAAACCTAGGTTGGGCCGAGTAAATAAAAGTGTTTGGGCTGGGTATTTTAGGGGTCTGATGGGTTGGGTTAAATGGGTTAAAAGACTAGGCTAAAATCTGGTTAGAATTTAAATAACTATGGCTAACTGTTAAATACCCAATAAAATAGGTAATTAATTAGTTAAAATATCTAATAATTATGAAAAGACGAAATTAAGTTTAAATAGGTAAAATTGCAGTAATTAACTGATATTGAGTGTAAGAAATGCATAAGTTCCGAATTAAAATAATACAAAATGTCTAATTGGGTCATAATTGCAAAATTATTGTAATTGAAATTAAATAAGACCCAATTGACTAATTCGTGAAAAATTGGATTTTAATAGATAAAAAATAATTATAAATAACATGCTAAGCTAGGAAGTATTTTTGAAATTATTTAGAGCATAATTTATGAATTATTTAGATATGAAATATTAAATAAACAGGGAGATAATTTAAATAAAAATAGGGGAAAATAAATAATACTCATTATTGCAAAGAGTAGCTTTGAGAGCTTATATGCAAGTTTGAAAATAATTTGAGGAAAAATTGGGTATCAACATTTACCACACTTAGAATTCTCAACCATCCCACTATCAATCACCCCCTACACGCCAAAACATCCCCAAACCTCGACCCAATTTCGTCCGAAGATCTCCCAAGCAATACACTGCCATTGCCGAACCTATCGACCAGCTGTATGAGAAACTAAAAGCTGTTGGTTTTGTCACCCCATCCCTGCCGTAACCCCCGAGAATCCTTCTCAGTGGCTTAATCCAAACAAGTCATGTGCATACCACTCCTGCATGAAAGGACACACTATCGATGAATGCCGCTCTTTGAAGGATAAGATACAGTCCTTGATTGACAACAAGATCATTGTGGCAAAATAATCCTCTCCAAACGTTCGCAAAAATCCTCTCTCAGACCATAAAGGTGGAGGCATCCACATGATTGAAATAGAAGAAGATTGGGACCCCGAGGGGTCGATCGTAGAAGGCGATGACCCAAAGAAACAACAAGTTACTCTCAATCCAATCATAGTCCAGATTCAATCGGCTGAGGATGCTAAGGTAGATATGTTTGTACCGCTTGAGTTTGAAGCAGCGCCACCCGCAAAGGCAGCGACACCAATTAAGGTCGAAGTCATGCCTCCGGCAAACACACCCGCACCATTTGAGGTTGCGGTCCTGCCACCTAGGGCACATGTTCCGTTCGAAGTAAGGGTAGCTGCACCAATTATAGTGACAATATCAACCACGCCACCCTTTTATACAAATGTTGTACTATGGGACTATGCAGTCGAGGCAAGAAGGAAAGGCAAATTCAAAACTGAAGAAGCTACTGCGGCACAGGGTATGACAAAAACGGGTAGAGTCTATACGCCTGAACATCTGGTTGAATCAAGCAAACAGGCTTCCAATAGGGCACCCATTATCGAGACGGTCCAGACGATCTTTGAAGGAAGGTATCGGCGAAGGAGTATTCTATTATCGACCAGCTGAACAAGACCCCAGCTCAGATATCCATCCTTTCCTTGCTGCAAAATTCAGAGGCACACATAAATGCTTTGTTGAAAGTGCTGAATGAAGCATATGTGCCAAACAATATCACTAGTGGGGAGATGGCCAATATGGTAGGACAAGTGTTGGAAAGCCATAAGTTCACCTTTCACGAGGACGAGCTGCCACCTGAAGGGTTGGGTCACAATAAAGCCCTGCACATCACTGTGCAATGCGAAGACTATTTCATCACCAGAATATCCAGTCTCAATATCTGTCCGTTGATAACGCTCAAGAAATTGGGCAAAGGGCTACATGAGATAAGAAATGGAGCGATAAATGTGAAAGCTTTTGATGGTTCTCAGAGGTCCACCATTGGTGAGATTAGCTTGTGCTTGCAAATGTGGTCAACCTGGTTCGAAGTTTACTTTCAAGTAATAGATGTGTCAGCTTCCTACAACTTTCTATTAGGACGGCCATGGATACATGTTGCTGGGGCCGTAGAATCAATGATGCATTAGGCAGTGAAGTTTGAATGGAACCACCAAGAAGTGATCATTCACGGCGACGGTAGCAACCCTATTTACAGTCGCTAGACTATTCCGGCGAGCGAGGGAAGAAGGAAGCTAGGTGGAGAAACTTACCACCACATTGAACTGGTCAATGCCATAGACAAAGATAAATGGTGGGATAGCAAGATCGAGATCATGATGAACTGGAGAGGGTACAAGCCTAGTAAAAGGCTCGACAAGAATCTCCAAGGGATCTCCAAACCCATAAACATCAAGAAACATGACACCACTTTCGATTTGGGATACGAATATACCTGGAAAGAATTCAATAGTTGGTCACCACTATAGCGCGGTCCTTACTACCCACTGGAGCAGCCAATACTGCATCTAGAGCAGACCTTCCATCAAGTCGGCGTTATCTATGGGTCAGATGAAGAAGAGGCACTTGCAGCATTGAGGAACTTATTCTTGGAGGACAGTTACATGGATTGTTGTGTTATTCTCGAGGAGGAGAGGGAGGAAAGCCCTTCCATACAGGCCGTGAGCAGAGGAGCATATATCCAGAATTGGACTGTCAGAACAGCCAGAGCCCGACGAGCCTCGGGGTAGCAAGGCTAAACAAGCATTGTTCATTGTTTTTACTAAATGATTTTCTTTTCGCATTTTTTCAAATTCCTGAAATAAGAGCTTCAATGTTCAAAACATTTATTCAATTTATCAAAATCACTTTTACGTTTTTATGAATCAATATTTATTACTATCATTTTTCTCTCATTACTTTATCTATACAACATTACTATTACTTGTCATGATGAACCAATGACTGTGACATGCAACGAGACAACGCAACAAACCAACGTTGATTCAAAAGAAGATGATATGAAGAGATTGTCAAAGAAGTTGAGAATTTTGAAAACAGACCTAAGTCCAACCTGGATGAGACCGAAGTTGTCAACTTGGGAGCTTCAGAAAATGTCAAGGAAACTCGCATCAGCATTCATTTGTCGCCGTCAGAGAAAGAAGAATAAAAAGAATTTTTGAAGGAGTATGAGGACATATTCGCCTGGTCGTACGACGACATGACTTGTTTAAGTACGTCTATTGTTGCTCACAAGTTACCAACCAATCCAATGTGTGAACCGGTAAAGCAAAAACTCAGAAAGTTCAAGCCTGACATGACTTTAAAAATCAAGGAAGAAGTCACCAAGCATATCAACACCAAGGTTCTCAGGGTTGTGGAGTATCCAACATGGTTAGCCAACATCGTGTCAGTGACAAAGAAAGATGGGAAGGTCAGAGTGTGTGTCGACTACCGGGATCTCAACCGGGCCTGTCCGAAAGACGACTTCCCCTTGCCAAACATACACATCCTGATTGACAATTGCACCAAGCATGAGCTACAATCATTCGTAGATTGCTTCGCTGGTTACCATCAGATCTGGATAGATGAGGAAGACGTTGAGAAAATGGCTTTCATTATGCCGTGGGGAGTATACTTCTATAAGATGATGTCGTTCGGCCTGAATAACGATGGGGCCACCTATATGAGGGCTATGACCACTATCTTCTATGATATGATACATAAAAAGATTGAGGTATATGCGGATGATGTTATTATCAAATCCAAGAAAGCTACAGATCACATGGAATATCTGAGGAAGTTCTTCAATAGGTTGCGAAAATATAATCTGAAGCTAAACCCCGCAAAGCGTGCATTCGGGGTTCGTGCTGGGAAATTGGTTGGGTTTATTATCAGTCATCGAGGAATAGAACTAGACCCTTCGAAAGTCAAAGCCATCCAAGAACTACCACCGCCAAGGAACAAGAAAGATGTGATGAGTTTCTTGTGACGTATTAACTACATCTGCCGATTCATAGCACAATTTACAGTTATATGTGAGCCGATCTTCAAGATGCTGAAAAAGGACGCCGCAGCCAAATGGACCGATGATTGCCAAAAGGCCTTCTACAGAATCAAGGAATACTTGTCAACGCCACCAGTCCTAGTACCGCCTGAGCCAGGTAGACCTTTGCTACTCTACCTTGCAGTGTTAGATGGAGCTTTCGGCTGCGTTCTGGGGCAGCACGATGAAAGAGGAAGGAAGGAGCAAGCCATCTATTATCTGAGCAAGAAATCCACTCCGTATGAGTCCCGATATTCTCTATTGGAACGCACATGCTGCGCTTTGACTTGGGTAGCTCAGAAGCTGAGACATTACTTTTGTGCCTATACCACATATCTCATATCAAAAATGGATCCCTTGAAGTACATCGTCCAGAAGCCCATGCCCACTGGCAAGTTGGCCAAGTGGCAAATCCTGCTGAGTGAGTTCCACATTGTCCATATGACTCAAAAAGCAGTCAAGGGACAGGCATTGGCAAACCATCTTGTTGAGAACCCTGTAGACGGAGAGTACGAACCCCTGAAAACGTATTTTCCCAATGAAGAGGTATCGTTCATAAGCGAGGATATTGCATAATCCTGTGACGGTTGGAGAATGTTCTCCGATGGAGCGGCAAATTTCAAGGGAGTCGGCATTGGAGATTTCCTGATATCAGAAGCTGGTCAATATTATCCGGTATCTGCCAAACTCAGATTCCCCTACACTAACAATATGGCGGAATATGAAGCCTGCATCTTGGGGCTCGACATGGCCATTGATATGAACTTCCAAGAGCTGTTAGTGATTGGTGATTCAGACTTGCTTATACACCAGGTACAAGGGGAATGGGCAACCAATAATTCCAAGATACTGTCGTATCTGCACCACGTGCAGGAATTCAGAAAGAGGTTTACGAAGACGGAATTTCGGCATGTCCCCAGAATCCAAAATGCGTTTGCCGATGCATTGGCCACTCTGTCATCTATGATTCAGCATCCAAACAAGAATTTCATTGATCCCATTCTAGTGAAGATCCATAACCAACCAGCTTATTGTGCCCATGTCGAAGAAGAAGCAGACAGAAAGCCTTGGTTTCATGACATCAAGGAATACTTGGCGAAAGAAGGATACCCAGAACTCGCACATCACGTTCAGAAACGCACGCTCCGGAGATTGTCCAACAACTTCTTCAACAGCGGAGGAATCATGTATAGGATGACTCCCGATTTGGGGTTATTGAGATGTGTCGGTGCAAAGGAAGCCTCCAAGCTACTTGAGGAGATACGTACTGAGACCTGTGACCCACATATGAATGGTTTTGTCTTAGCAAAGAAGATACTCAGAGCCGGTTATTTCTGGATGACCATGGAATCAGATTTCATCCAGTATGTCCGGAAATGCCACCGATGTCGGGTACATGCAGACATGATAAAGGTACCTCCAAATGAGATCATTGCAACAAATTCACCTTGGTCGTTCGCCGCCTGGGGAATGGACGTCATTGGACCAATCTAGCCTACCGCCTCCAACGGGCACAGATTTATCTTGGTAGCAATTGATTACTTCACTAAATGGGTTGAAGTAGCAACCTACAAAGCAGTGACTAAGAAAGTCATGGCAGACTTTGTCCGCGACCGCATTGTTTGTCGATTCGAAGTCCCAGAGTCAATCATCACCGATAATGGTTCCAATCTCAATAGTGATTTAATGAAAGCTATGTGTGAAACCTTCAAAATCAAACAAAAGAATTCCACATCCTACCGACCTCAAATGAATGGAGATGTAGAAGCCGCCAACAAAAACATCAAGAAGATATTGAGGAAGATGATACAAAAGCACAAGAAGTGGCACGAGAAGTTATCATTTGCTTTATTGGGATATCGCACCACAGTCCGCACGTCAACCGGGGAAACTCCTTACATGCTAGTTTATGGAACAAAGGTTGTTATTCCTGCCGAAGTTTAAATTCATTCCTTAAGGATCATACAAGAAGCTGAGCTCAGCGATGCAGAGTGGATAAAGAACCGTTATGAGCAACTGGCCCTCATAGACGGAAAAAGGATGAATGCAGTATGTCACGGTCAACTTTATCAGAATAGGATGACCCGAGCTTTCAACAAGAGAGACAAGCCGAGACAGTTCACACTGGGGTAGCTGGTGTTAAAGAAGATCTTTCCACAGCAAGATGAAGCCAAAGGAAAATTCTCTCCCAACTAGCAAGGTCCATACATGGTTCACCGAGTGCTGACAGGAGGAGCTCTCATACTTGCAGAAATGGATGGAGAAGTCTGGCTAAAGCTAATCAATTCAGACGCAGTCAAACGCTATTATGTGTAATCTTTATGCTTTCTCAATGATGTAAATTGAACTACGCCTGACCTGATTCCCGTTTAAGAGAGGATACGTAGGCAGCCCTATGGGTTTGGTCACAATTCAATAAAAATTTCATTTTTCCCCACAATTGGAAACTGGGACAGAATTTTGAGGAGGACCCTCAAAATTCCGAAGCAAGTTTAGCCAAGAAACAGTCAGAAACAACAACCCATAAAACTGGGGCAGAATTTTGAGAAGGACCCTCAAAATTCCGTAGCAGGAGAGGTTGCAATGTCTTGAGACGTGCCATGGTCGTCGGTTCATCTAAAACTATTTTAAATTATACGTTTATGTCATACTTTTACAAAATCATGCATATTTATTCTTGAAACAGCTTTGTTTAGCAAACGCTACCCCAATCATACGAATGGTATTATCAGATCAAGCCGAACAAGTCAAGCAAAGCCAGCAGGGACACGAACTAACCTTCCCCGTTTATAGAACTCACGATTTTTCTTTGGATGCAGGCATAAAGGATTGCAAAAGCCCAAAGCACACTATCCGTCCGATGGACAGATACTATTCAAAGATACGACTCCCAAAACCGTCGCACATGTCGACATTTATTATCAACACAAACGATGCTCCATAATCACAATGCTCACAACGGTCACAATACCGCAATTTATTACCAGCTAAGAATATCTATTGTCATTTATTTAATTTTTGCATAAGGCTACTTTTCTGCCTTCCGAGACTAAGCAATGTCTCCATCTGCATCTGCATTTTGCATAAGGCTACTATTTTGCCTTCCCTTTGCATAAGGCTACCTTTCTGCCTTCCATCTGCATAAGGCTACCTTTCTGCCTTCCGAGACTAAGCACTATCTCCATCTGCATATGCATTTTGCATAAGGCTACCTTTCTGCCTTCCATCTGCATAAGGCTACCTTTCTGCCTTCCGAGACTAAGCACTATCTCCATCTGCATATGCATTTTGCATAAGGCTACCTTTCTGCCTTCCATCTTTATAAGGCTACCTTTCTACCTTTCGAGACTAAGCACTGCCTCCATCTGTATTTCTGCATAAGCCTACCTTTCTGCCTTCTGAGGTTAAGCTCTACCTCCCTTTGCATAAGGCCACTTTCTGCCTTCCAAGACTAAGCTCTGCCTCCAATTTACTTTTTCATCGAGACTAAGCGCTGTCTCAAGCACTATTTATTTCGCTTTTATTACGGGCTAAGCTCTTCCCTTCAAATCGAAAAACTAAGCTCTGTCTTGTCTTAATCATATTACTGCATTTCATGGGCTGAAATATCGCCAACCTGTCCAAAGGCGTCATCATTCGGAGGCACCATTTTCATGGCCCGAGAACACCATGTCATGGCCTGAGGATCTCCCTTAATTTTGCATGTCATTATTCAAAGGCGTCATGGTCCGGAGGCACCATCCTCATGGCCTGAGAGCATAATTCCATTGCCTGCGAATCCTGCATCAGGCAAATCTGTGGACATCATCCTTAACCATCCAAAGACAGCATTCATGGTCCGACGAGAACTTGTATCATGTATAAATTTGCGCACAATATATGCTTGTATCATTTGTTTGTAGGTAATGCAGCGAGCAATGGCTATCCGAGCAGGAGTCGTCCCGCTCCAGTTCCCAATAACCATCCCCGTAAGCCGTCTATTCACCCCGCCTGTAACGACCTGGCCAGTCGTTTTGGAGATTTAGTGCCCTGATCCCCTGATAACTGTCCCTCCCATGTCTTACTAGGTTATTGGAACGAGTCGGAGCATTGAGTGATGAAAATTGGAGTGTTTTTGGACATATAGTCCTTTAAGGTGAGCTTTAACCTTATAAATTGGGCCGGAGCGGGAGCTGTGTGAAGACGGATCCGGAATGGAAATCCGTCGACTCCGTTAGCTCCGTTGAGTGATTTCGGGGTTGGGAGCATGTTCGGAATGTGTTTTTGAGGCCAGACGTAGATTTAGGCTTGAATTGGCGAAAGTTAGAATTTCGGCGATTTCAGTCGATAGGTGAGATTTTGATATCGGACTCGGAATGGAATTCCAAAAGCGACAGCAGGCCCAGAATGTCATTTATGACCTGTGTGAAAAATCTGAGGTCATTCGGACGAGTTTAGACGTGATTCAGCGTCGGAGGTGAATTCTTGAAAATTCCTAAGTTCTTAGGCTTGAATTTATGCCTATTTGATGATTTTGATGTTATGGAGCATGTTTTTAAGGCTCGACCAAGTTTGAATAAGGTATTTGGACTAGTTGGTGGTTTTGGTTGAGGTCCCGGGGGCCTCAGGTGTGTTTCGGGTGTTCAAACGGACACTTCAAGGCCAAAAGCCTTAGTTGTTATTGCTGGTTTTTCTACAGCAGTCAAGTATTCACTGCGATCGCATAAATGGAGCTGCGATCGCATAGTGTTAGATGAGAGGGTCAGGAGAATGCTCTATGCGATCGCATATTATAGGCCGTGATCGCATAGTTCTGCTATGTTGGCTTCCGCGATCGCACATGAAGGGTCGCGATCGCATAGTGTTGGAGGGCTAGAGGAAAAATCGGGAGGTTACTCTCTGCGATCGCATAATACTAATGCCAGAAGGCCCGCGATCGCATGCACATGTACGCGATCTCACTGAAGGTTTTGAGGCACATGGAATTTTACTCTCCGCGATCGCGACTGAGACTCCGCGATCGCATAGCATAAAACACCTGGGCAGATTATTAAACCCCATTTCGAAGCTTAAACCTTATTTCACCATTTTTGAGTTGTGGGAGCTCGAGGGAGACGATTTTTGAGAGGATTTTCAGCTGGGTAATCAAGGTAAGTGATTTTATACCACCATAGGTTAATTTACACGTTCCTAATCTTAAATCCCACCCTTAAATTCATGATTTTTGAATTAAAATTGGGGGAAAATGTAAGAAACTCCTTAGACCAAATTTTGGGGTTTTGATTGGGTAATTGACCTCCGATTTGAAAGATTTTCATATGGTTAGACTCGTGACCGAGCAAGGGTTCAGAAAATATAAATTTTTCCCGATTCCGAGACGTGGGCCCGAGGGGCGTTTTGGTCCAAAAAAAATTCTAAATTCGCGTATTAGTTCCGAATTCATTAATCACTCTGATTTCTTGAATTTATATTTACATTATACCATCGAATTGAATAGATTTGGGCCACCCGGAGTTGGATACTTGTGGCAAGAGCGTGATCACTGATTTATTTGCACAGTCGAGGTAAGTGGCTTACCTAACTCTGTGTTGGGGAATTTCCTTAGATATATTTGACTAGTGTTTACTGTAAAAACCCCGTGTACGTGAGGTGACGAGCGCGTGCATGGGACATTTTCACGAAAATTCCATAGTTCTTTCTATAACCTACCTAAATTTCGATTCCATTATTACTATCCTTGATTGAGCTGAATAACAATTTGATATTTTATCACAACCACTGATTTTACTTGATTTTTCTCTCGTTACTACTGTTTGAACATAGTGTAAGTACTTTACCCGTATTTACTAATGTTTTTCACCAAACCTTGAAACTTCGCTTTATCCGACATATATATATATATATATATATATATATATATATATATATAGGTATATATATATATATATATATTCCCGCATTGCATATTTAAATTGGGACTACGGACCGAGATCCGGGAGCTTTCCCCCTATACTGCATCGCATATTTAAATTGGGACTACGGACCGAGATCCGGGAGCTTTCCCTCTGTACTGCATTGCATATTTAAATTGGGAATACGGACCGAGATCCGGGAGCTTTCCCTCTGTACTGCATTGCATATTTAAATTGGGAATACGGACCGAGATCCGGGAGCTTTCCCCCTGCATTGCATTGCACGATTATCACCTGAGTTATATGTTGCGCCGAACAGGAGATTCATTACTCTGTCTTCTGGTCCTTACTTTGAATTGTCGTTAATTATTACAGCCTACTTAACTGTTAACTATATCTGTCTTATTTTAAATTGCAACCTCTGTAGAGCCTCAACTTGACCTCGTCACTACTTGACTGGGGTTAAGCTTGGCACTTGCTGGGTACCAAATGTGGAGTACTCACGCCCTTCTGCGCATGTTTTCCCATGTGCAGATCCAGGTCCTAGCACGCGGTATCTCAGCTAGCCAGCAGCAGCAGTACCAGGAGACTCGAGGTATAATCTGCAGCGTCCGCAGATCTCCGAGTCCCCTTTCTATCTTGAAGTTGTAGTACTTGTAGATGAAACTATACAGTCTTCTCTTTTCCAGTTGTGTATATAGAGCATTAGAGTAGCTTGTGATGTATGGTGATATTCCGAGTTCTGGGTATAGTAACTGTTTATGCCAAGCGGCGTCGACTTTATTATGATTTCTTTCGCTTACTGTTATTTTATCTGTTTTATCTAAATATCGCTTAAGGTATAAGCTTACCTAGTCCTCTAGACTAGGTGCCGTCACGAGACCCAGTCGGAGGGAGAATTGGTTCGTGACACCGCCTTTTATGTTGCGTCCGTTCTTGTAAAACTTCATCGGTATATTTCACTGATGACTCCCGAACTACATACGAACTGATTCCTGTAAAACCATGGATATGTAGGCAGCTCAAAAGCTAGGGTGCAACCTAAATCTCTCAAACCGTTTCGCTCGGTCAAAATTGGCAATCATATCTTTACCCGACAAACTCTTTCATCCTTTCCGGGTAAAGAGGGGTAGCTGTTGATACCCAATTTTTCCTCAAAATATCAAAATCATGCATTAATAACAATTGGCATTTTTCCATAATTTTTCTATATTTTTATTAATTTATTTTAATTTATCCAGCATTTTATTTCCTAGAAATAATTACAAATTGCATTACAAATGATTTCAAAAGCATTTCTTGATTTCATTAATTATTAGGGGCCTATTAAGACCAAATTATTTCATAATTAGCCAAGTTAGCATCTTTTGGCTATAATTGCAATACATTTGCAATTCTAGCCCAATCATATGATCTTATACCATTTTTTGACTGACAATTAGTCATTTGTATTTTAAAATACTAAATAATTTTTTTTAACTATTTTCGGTGCATGAAAATTAATTTTTATAATTATTAATTATTTTACAAATTATTTTAATTAATTGCATTGGGTATTTTACAAATAGCCTAATATTATTTCAATTGTAGCCTATTAAAATCAGCCCAAACCCAAAATGAATTAACCTAATACCCCAGGCCCAATCTGTTAAAATCCACCCGACCCAATACGTGGTTTAATCCTGGCCGTTGATCAATTTTGATCAACGGCCCAGATTTCCCCTTTCCTAATTTAACCCTAAAGACTACCCTTCCCCTCTCTCATTTTCCTTCTCATTCTCTCTATTCTCTCTGCCGTTACACTCTCCTCTCCCCTCTCAAACTCTCTCTGAGCTCCCTCACCGGCCATTGCTTTGCCGGTGACTTCACAGGCCGGATTATTGCTACCCTAAAGTCCTCAAGAGAACCTGAAGTGGTTCAACTCCCACCCATGGCCTTTCATGCCGTTTTCCGGTCGTCCACGGCCGTCCGAGTAAGATTCCTTTATTTCCGGCTAGAACCAGTGGTTCTTAAGCCATTTCTCCTTCTCTTTGGGTTGTCTCTATGAAACCCTAACTATCAGTCTCTAATTTTCATAGATCTGTAACAGATCTTGGCTTATTACGAGCTACTTTTGGTGTTTTCAAAGAT
Source organism: Nicotiana undulata (assembly GCA_005239495.1). Taxonomy (NCBI): domain Eukaryota; kingdom Viridiplantae; phylum Streptophyta; class Magnoliopsida; order Solanales; family Solanaceae; genus Nicotiana; species Nicotiana undulata. The sequence goes on along the minus strand of ML282151.1, from coordinate 24,570 downwards.
TTCTCCGATTTTCATAAAGTGACTCTTCATCTTCAAAACTAGGGTTCTTAAACCTCTTTTCAAAAATGATTTCCCTTCAGATTTTAAGTATTACCTTATGATTTTCATTATGTTTAAGCTTTATTTTAGCTTTTTCCCTTTTGTCTGAGTTATTCGTTAAAAACCCCAAAGTTCTTGGTTTTAATCTGTGGCTCTGAGTCTATTTTCGATAATATGCTTATCTGTTCTATTATGTTTACTGTGTCCTCATGAATACTCTGTGATTCCGTGACTTTTACCCTATGTTTGCTTGTTAGGGTTTCTGGCTGCTATTATTCCTGCTTATTATGTGGTTCTACTCTATTATTGTTCATCAATGTCTCTGAATCTTCACTTCTCCTACATGTATTACACTTATTCTGTAATTCATGTCATGCTCTATGTGAATCCCTAATTTCGTGTGATTTTACCCTATTTTGATTACTAGGGTTTCTGATTCCTTCCTATCATGTGTTCATTTCGTGGTACTTTCTTTTGGCTAATATTGTCTCCTATTCGAATCCTTTTATTCCCTGCGACTGATATGCTTCACTGATTTCTTGTGATATTCTCTACTGATTTTCTGACTTATAAAATATTTTCCTACCTTATTATGTAGTTGATTATGTTGTCAATTTGATTTTTAAGCATTTTTCCTTAATTAGATATTCTGTACCTAACCTAATTACTTGTCCTATACTTGTACTATATTGAAATACTTCCTTATGTGTTATATTCCAGTCTTATGGTATCTTGCCTTAGTTTGCTACCTGTCTATTACCGTTTGATTTTGACTTCTTAATTAAAGGGGACACTTACACTTATTTTATATTATTTGATACACAGTCTCATGATTACTGATTAACTTTGATTTTTACCTTATTTGTTACCTGTTTTCAAACTATATATACCCTGCTTTTCATTAACACAAGACACGAACACATTGTTCAAAAACTCTCTCTTTAACAATAAAAACTCTCTTCTACTCTCTTTTTCTCTTGTTACTTACTACCGTTCTAAGTCAGCCGGCTGTAATCCAAGGTTGACTACTCTACTCACTTGTTATTCATTCAGTGTTTATTGTCTTCTATATTGGTATGTCCTAATTTAAATTTAAGTCCCAAAAACAACATGTTTCTTCTATTACTTCAATTCCTCTTGTTTCTAGTTTGTTTTTACTTATGGTTCTGTTGTTCAACTTGCAACTAATATGTCTACTTCTTTGCTTTATCAGCATGCATCTGAATGTATCCCCTCCCTTAGAACTCAGCATGCTTATGTACTAATACCCCCTTTAGTATACTTCACTATGATTCTGCTCTACTTAGGCTTCTCTGATTACTGGCCTGAGTTCTTTGTGCTAAAGCAAGTTGTACTTTATGATTTCTTTGTCCTTCGTAGTTCTGAAATACCTATTGTACCTTAACCCCCTTGACCTCCCTTAGAATTTCCGTGATTTAGTACCTATGTGCATCTCTTCCTACTATGTGATTACCCATATATGCTCTATACTTGTCCCTAATCCCTCACTACCCTATGTGTGGTTGCTGAACTTGTCTTAGTTCTTGTTCTATGTGTGTTGTTCTGATCTTGAGATGGGAATGTTGTTTGTTCTTACTGCCCTACTCTTTTCAAACTATTTTATTACTGTTTTTTGCAAAACCCATTCTAAAACCAGTCTTTCTTGTTTAAAACTATTTTCTTACTCAAATCTTTTCAAAACTATGTCAAGCACTCTCACTCTACTCTTAGACCCTTAAGTTCTACCCCTCTAATGTGTTACTGCTTTGAGATCCCTATGAGATCCCTCTGAACTATGATGCATTAGAGTTGGCTCTTCCACACTGCACTTACTCATTGAGGTTATGAAATCTAGGTGTGAGCACTGCCCGGGATCCCTTGAGATCCTTAGGGAACTCTGACACACCCGGATATTGAGAAAGGCTATGAAACAATCTGGCATTGAGATTATGGAAATCTAGGCCTATTTTCAGGCTCCCTATAGTATAACGTCTTATTTTCTTTCTTCCATTTATGTAATTCATTCAATATTGGTCTGTAATAATTTATTATAAACAACATTGGGGATGGATAGTGAAAAGGGGAAGGGTAGCTTTGCATGTTATAAATATCAAATGGTAGAAACCATGCTTCTAGGTTTACATTCCCTCTGTGCGCAATAGAATTCATGTTTAGGAATAATACGTGCAAAGCATGTCATGCATTAGATATCATGCCCCTTAGGTTTTACGTATACTGTTTTCAGCATCTTATTTTGGCACTATCACCTAGAAAATCATGTGCTAGGATAAACACATTAAGGCAAACTATCACTCATGCGATCATAAATGCTGTGATTCTGAGTATGTAGAAATCCTGCCCTATGTAAACCTTGCATATCCTGAAATCATTTAGAAATCCTTCTTTAAGAATTCTGCATATGCATCATTTTGTATCTCTTGCGTGCATTAGACACCATGTTTTAGGATTTCATTCATACTCGCTTAGTTTAACTACTGATGTATAAAAAAGGGGTATAAAATAGTCCACCCCGCTTTAACAACTGGTAATAATCCTGTATTTTGCAACACCTAGGAGCATGTTTAGGCAAACAACGCAAAAAAGTTTCTTCAATAAATCGTCTAGGCAAGCCTTAGGTAATTAAGGTTATTAAATATGGAAACAAGCTTCTATTATGTGCACTGTCTAACTGTCAACAGGTTCTAAGATCAGTAGGCAAAAAACTGATTAAGACTTCCTCTCTAAGTTATGAAATGAATCTGCCTCTTTGTTATTATCACTTAGATACCATGCTTTAGGATCTGAAAACCCAGACCTTAACTGTGATTGAGTCATGTTGTTTCTTTGCATTATTTGTGAAGGTACTTGAGCCCTTTTGTGTTTATATGCTTATCCCCTTAATTGTAGTCCTATGTCGCTTAGTATTTTGCCTTTAAACCTGAGGGTCTTCCTAGAACCTCCCTCATAAGACAGAAGTCCTAAACTCCTCCAGGACTAATAGGAAGGGACGGGTAACGACATGCAATAGAGTTCGTAACCAACACTCGCTCTAATTACCTTTACGGGGTGGGAAAGGGTATATTTGGATATGATGACCGGTGCGCTAATACCACGTGTAGACCCTCTTCGAGGAGTGACATACCGGGTATTGCATTGATGTGATCCATATTACAAACAAACCTAGGACATCCCCATATGTATGTTTAGACTACAATCCTTTTCAAAAAAATCTATTGAGCTATTAAATATTTTCAACTTAGTAATCTGTGTGCTTAGACTGCAACTATCTCAAAACCCCCTATTATTTTAGACATTAATTGCTCATTACTAGTTGTACAAATTCACAAAGTTGTTTGGCCGGGAACCTCAATTGTGGATCCTGAGGGGTGCCTAACACCTTCCCCTTAGGATAATTTCAAGCCCTTACCCTATCTCTGGTTATCAAATTTGTTTGTAAATGAAACCCC